>JAPZAG010003484.1:0-10256 GCA_027475135.1 Bactrocera correcta | reverse complement strand
GGCGCCTCCCTGTTTTAAAGAAGTCAGATGACTAAATAAATGAAATGAAAATTCGGTAATAGTTTTATCAAGTTTTTGACTTCCAAGCCCACACATACATTAATTTATATAAAGCAGAAACATGCGAAATAAAACATAAATATACGAAAATACATACCTACATAATACATATATTAGGAACCTCCTCTAAATGTTTTCTTTTTTTACTTTTAGCTACCTAGAGGCCATTTTATTTGTATGGATGTGTGCATTGGGAGGCAATTGAATGCACATGTGAATCAAAAAAGTAAAAAAAAAAGCTAAAAAATATTTTATGTGCAATACGAGTTTTAGCTGTAGCTTTTGTTGAAGTTTACTTTACTTTTTACTTTTCAACACATTTCATCCAGCTTGTTGTTGCTACTATTCGGCCGGCTTGGTGATCGGTGTAGCCGCGGGAAGTATACAATGAGATTGCATTTCCAGTATTGCCAGATCCTTTTTTGTCAGATTTTTATACGCTTTTGCATATTGATGTTTTCGACACAGACTTTTTGCAGTTGTGTTTCGTATACCTAGCGCGCTCATTTATATGTATGTACAAACGCGTTTCATTTGATACATATCAGCTTGCGTTTTCATTTTGTGAATGCAGAAACTCGAACCCATAGGGATATGTATTATTTATGTATAGCACACGCATTCGGACTTATAAATGCGTGCGGTGGTTGCGAAAGGTTTTTGGGGCGTTGAAATCCGCATCTCTCCGTTTGATGGAGTTTCCGCAAAAAAATAAAAAAAACCAAAATTATTATACATACGTCATACATTTACGAAAAATTAAGAGTTAAGAACTCATTTCTAAAATTCAATACTAAAAATTTTGGAAATCAAAAATACCCCACAAAGCAATGAGTATGCATAAGGATGGCTATACTATAGAATATTATTTGCTTGACTACGGTTTTCTAGAGCCAAAAGATCTATGGTGTGAGCCTCCACCTTTACCCTATAGCTTCTATGCAGCAAAGTTTTCTATCAAGGATAAATTTTTTAACAGGTTGAAGACGTAAACCCCCGAACAACGGAGAGACATGTTTGGGTGTTATACCCCCCAGTAAATGTAACGATTTGAGTTTTACTTATAGTATTTTGACGACTAGGCCGCTTCTATTCGCCCAGTTGATTAAGACGTTGAGATGTTACACGACATCTTCCGCTATAACCATTCCTAAGCAAATAAGACTCTATATATGAGATGCTTGAGGTGCGTCTCCATCCCAAAATTTCTCGAGATTGTAGAGAATGTACCCATTAAAATTTTATTGTGCATAAGGACTCATTCCAGAAGTTTCTTTAATAGTGCTGACATCCCCTAAATTACCGCCCCTAGCGACGGAAAGCCATGCAACAACCTTTTCAGAGGACGGTTTCGTATCAACTGTCGAAACCTATGGTCCCTTCAGAGAGGCTATACAATTTCACAGAGGTCGGTCCTGATATAGTTTCTCCCTCGTTCTTTTTAAGGTCTTTACTATTACTTATGTTTATTGAGTCCCCACTCAGAGTTCCGGTATACCGCCTTTAGTTGCCTTATATGCTTTCAAGGTTATTCCAATTATGACGCTTAATGTCAGAGTATTAACCCATCAGCCATTTCTGCAAGGTGTCACCCCTGCATACTCAGGTGAGAGTGACCACCAACACCAATTTAAACCCAAAGAGTTAGAGGCCCATAGTAGTCTAAAAATGCCGTGAATGTCGCAGGCCATTTACTGTTACCAAGGATGCATCTCAAGGAGGGGGACCGGCTGTGCATTCGCTGAATTCCATCTAACTCATTCACTTTCCTACATACAGATCAACCGAATATATCGGTATTCTATTTTGCACAAACATCGTTTGGGTATAACATTTAATAGGCATACCAGCTAGAACTTGTTGAATACAAACTCTATCTTTTAACATTATTTCAAAGGAAATCCACAAAATGGAATTCTTAATCTTAACAAATATGGTGGAACAAATAAGGTGAGACAATATCAACGAGAAATTATATCTAATTATTAATATTTTTCACTCATCCAGACTTAGAGACGCATAGAAGTTTGTATAGAATTTTCCGTAAATATCAGGTTTATTGAAGGATACTAATCTAGAACAATTTAAGGTAGTTAATATTTACTATTTTTTAATGATATAATTAACAATGAATGTACAAGTAGACTTATACGAGTATGTGTGATTTCAAGAATTCATAGCGATTTCGTCTAGAGTAAATTATATTACAAATCGCATCAGAAAAAAACTTTCCCTGCAGCACTTCAATTACTGCGGCTGTTCAACATGACGCTGTTGTACATGACGCTTGGAAAATACATATCTTTGTTCCACATATAGCGAATACATGTATAGAGACTACCAGGGGCGGATTTACCGAACAGGCAACATAGGTAGCTGCCTAGGGCGGCAACTTTTTAGGGGCGGCAAATTCTGACCGTTTACACTAGATAAAATGCTACTTTCAAATGAAAACCATAAGATTTTTCAACCAAAAGTGTACAAGTCTATCATATTGTTGAATTTACTTTTCTAACAATCTTGTCAAATGAAATTTAGCCTCTTTATTGTATTCTCACAAATGCGCAGTTCAAATTCGAATACATGCAGGGCTACCACAATCGGGCAACCACAGTTACTATAAAATCGATAACTCTCGAAACGTTGATTCGATACATGGCTGCCACCGCGATTGGAGTTAATGAATTGTTGACAATGTAATGAAAATTTATTTTGAGTATTAAAGTATTCTAACTGGAAGATTTATATACATTAACTGGAGCGACATTTTTTTCAATAAAATGAGTGACGGGAGGAATCGATTGAGCGGTTCTGAATATCGCAAGCAAGCTGCGAAGAGAAAAATCAAAGTGATACGGGTAATCCATCAGTTACCGAAAAAAGCGAAATTTCTGGAGAAACAATAGACTTCGCAGGTAAAGACTGAATTTCATGTATTTTCGTTTTTTTCTAACCTACTATTTTTTTATCTTTTGCTCATGATAATCAAATTAAGATGATTCTCAAATTTTCTATATTTTTTGTTTCGAAAATTTGTACACATATTTACAAGAATATGAAATTCAGGAATAAAATTTTTTTACAGAATCTACGAAACAAATAGAGTAAAACATATCCGACAACTTCAATTTCACATTCAGTGACGACCCTGCGGAATGGCTCATAAATGACGCATTACGTGATTATATCGCTAAAAATAATTATAAAAGAAATGACCATCTTGATTTTTCACAGTCAAAAAGAGTGCATAATAATTCAAGCCGGTATTTGAATTCATCTACGTTCGAAAGAAAACTTTTAAATGGTGAAAAAATTCCCCGTGTTTGGTTAGTATATTCTCTGATCAAAGGATCGGTATATTGTGCTCCATGCCTTCTTTTTGGCGGCGATTCTGCTTTTTCTGAAAAAGATGGCTATAGTGATTTTAAAAATGCGGCAATAAGAATGAATCAGCATGAAAATTCTGAAAAGCATCAAAGTTGCTTGAAACTTCTAAAAGATAGAGCCAGTGCTTTTGGTCGAATCGACAAAACTTTGCTCGCTGAATATGACAAAGAAGTAGTTTACTGGAAAAATGTTTTAAAACGAGTCGTCGCTGTCATTAAGAGTTTAGCTTCACGTGGACTGCCTTTTAGAGGGCATGATGAAAAGTTAGGTTCTTTTCACAACGGAAACTATTTGATGCTTTTTGAATTGATATCTGAATTTGATCTATTTTTAGCTGAGCATATTTCGAAATTCGGAAATAAAGGTATCGGTAGTACCAGTTATCTGTCAAAAACGATTTGCGAAGAGTTTATGCAAATACTAGCTGATAAAGTATTACAGGTTATTATTCAAGAAGTCAAAAGTACAAAATATTATTCTATCATTGTTGATTCCACACCTGACATTTCACATGTAGATCAGCTGTGTTTTTTACTGCGAAGCGTAAAGAAAGACGGTATGCCAGTAGAGCGTTTTGTGAAATTTCTACCAAATGCAGGCCACAAGGCTGTAGAAATGGATAACGTTGTAGTTTCTACCTTAGGTGATTTACAAGTTGACATTAAAAATTGTCGAGGTCAGTCGTACGACACAGCACGAAATATATCAGGGATTTATGCAGGACTGCAACAGTTGATTAAAAATCGTAATGAATACGCTGAATACGTGCCTTGTGCAGCTCATTCTCTCAATTTAGTAGGAAATCACGCAGTTGAAAGCAGTTCAACAGCTGCTGCTTTTTTTTAATGATCTTCAAAGTTTGTATAACTTTTTCTCAGCATCTACGAGTCGTTGGGATATTCTACAATCTTACTGCAAGAAATCTGAGAAAATTACTGTAAAATCCCTTTCACTAACACGCTGGTCAGCTCGCAACGATGCCGTTTGCCTCTTGATCAGTATTACACTGAAATACTACAAGCTTTGTATTGCATAGAACACGATCTTTCACAAAAAGCTGTCACACAAAGTGAAGCCAAAGGTATTCGAAAACGTTTTGAATTACTAGAAACAGCTTTTATGCAATCTTTGTGGAGTTTTTTAATTTCGAAATTCAATGCTGTAAGTAAAAAATTACAATCAACGCAGACTAACCTGAATGAAGTAGTTCAATTGTATCAAAGTCTTATAAAAGTTGTGGGTGATGCACTTGAAGATTTTGACTTTTTTGATGGTAGAGCATTCGATTTGTCTGTCAACCAAGAATACAAAACAATTCAGGGTAGGGTAAGGCGTCGGAAAATTTATCACGATGAAACGAAAACAGAGAAGGTAACATTGCTTGGGAAAGATGACTTCAGAGTCAACTCATACAATGTTATCTTTGATAATCTATTACTTGAATTACGGGAAAGGTGCCGAAAATATGAAGGAATTAACGAAAAATTCTCTGTTTTGATTGATTTGGGGAACTCGAATAATGCTGACATCCGGGAAAAAGCAAAAATTTTGCAAAAAGCATTTAATGAAGATTTGGAGAGTTCATTAGATGATGAATTGATTCATTTCAAAGCATATCTTGAATTTGATCAGAATTTGAAAACAATCAAGCCTATTAAAACTTTCAAGTTTTTCAGAAGTGAAGATCTTAACGCAGTTTTTCCAAATGTTGACATTGCTTACAAAATTTTCCTTTCCTTAGCTGTCACAAACTGCAGCGGTGAGAGATCGTTTTCTTGTTTGAAACGAGTTAAAAATTATTTTAGATCAACTATCGGACAAAATCGCTTGAATTCTTTGGCTTTGTTGACTATAGAAGCGGAAATTTTACGTGACATAGAGTGCGATGAAATCAATCGTGATTTTGCGATTGCATAAGAATATGTGAACATGAACCGACTACCATTTAGGCAACAGACAAACGCACTGAGCTACAAAAGCATTATGTACAACTGTCAATAAATATTATGAAAAATGATAGAATTGACATATCCTAATTTATCACTCCCAACTTTTTTAATTGTACATATTTTTCTAATAAAATTCATGAACGCATTCAAAAAACTCGAGGTCAGTGCATCAATAACTGAATTGGCAAAAATTAGGCTGCTGTCTGGGGCGGCAAAATTGTAACTGCCTAGGGCGGCAAATTGCCTTAATCCGCCCCTGGAGACTACGGTAAATTCGGTTATTTCAAAATATTGGTACCACAAATAATAGATGTCGGTGAAAAATCTTCTAAAGAGGTCTAAGGACTAATACTTAGATATTCGCCTACTCTAATACTGTACATAAAATCGGGAAGTGCAGTTACTTAAACATGTGCTTTATCCAGACTTAGACCTTCTTAATTTTTTCGATATTTACTGTATAATGAAGCCATTATATGTGAATAAATCAACTATTTGAATTAAAGCTATCATATAATTAGCTAACCCCGCAGCCGTTGTCCTGCGAGAAATTATGTGTTTCGAAATGAAAAGATAAGAATTCATATTATGTTGGTAATCATTTATTTGCGACTATTCTACTTTTTTTTCAATGTAATGCTGCTTGATAAACAACATTTTTTGGTTTCTGTTCCGGTGCGTAAATGTCGAAACAGAATATGTTTGAACTGAAATTGCAAATCGTTAGAACTCAAAAGAAATTCGTAGAATTAAGCATTCTGCCCTTTATATTTGATCGGTGCGTCACAATCAGATTGTGAAACATCATAACGACATATTCAAATTTGAGACGCAAATGATGCGGTGGCATATCAAGCCTCCCAAAGGATTTAAAAATTCCACTGGATAATTCACGGTTTCGTCTTCATTGTCAAGACGATCGATCCATTTGTATGACCGCTAGTCTCCCGTAATTCGACTTTGAATCTTCTAGTTTAAGTCAACAATATAGTCATTTGTGGCAGCTAACATTGCGCATGCACTTAAGAAATCGTACTTACGATAACTTGGCCAATATTCGTAAAAACATTTGTGATGAGTCCATCTTTCGTAAATTGATAAACGGCATATTGATATCAAACCACCGCAAGTATCAACCGGTATTGACCCATTTCCAATTCGTATCGTATACGATGTCAAATGTCTTCGGTAATGCAATTTTTGGTCGTACCTCATAAAGCGGATTTGAAGGCTGAACATCGCGAAAAGTGTGCGAACTAGCTATCACATCGTCCATTGTTTGATTTCAGTGACTATCATGTTCCAGCAATTGTAATTGCTGGCATGATTCTCAGAAAATTGCACACACTACGCAATGACTCAAATGAAGTTGAACCGCGTAAATTTATCAATAGCAACCAAAGGCAGAAACAATCGTCGTTTTTCGGGTAGATTGTGTAAATTACTCCTAATGCAATTAGTTGATAACTTGCTTTCTGCGTAACTATTTCTTCTACGATGCATTCCATATATAATATCGAGGCATTTCCAAATAGAGCAAGTTCTCGCAAACGGTTCACTGACGAAAGTTGAGAAAAAACTCGTAAATATTAATTTTGTTGGAGGCGGTGTTTCCACTGGATAAACCGTATTCTCTGGGTAGAAATAGATTTTTTGGTCATTCTCCAAATTAACTGCAAGATGCACAACAGTCGGAAAACGTTCATGAACTGCAAAAGTAAATATCTTACAAAACGCTTCATTGCAGTTCATGTAGCGATCGTTCAAGACCTATAATTGCCATGTTGCTTCCTTTGTTGACGGATTTACAAACGTATTTTATCGATTACAACAAACTGCAATACGCAACATTTGGGATGACTTTTGAATGTAAATTAGACAACAGTGGCGAATATGGAACGATCTATGTTTTTCAACTTCGATGTGTTCACGCCTCTAAATTGAATACTAAATGTTCTGCCATTGTCGTCTGGTCAGCGACGCCGATACAGTGGATATCCATCATTTCTAGTTTGTGTTTCCGAAAGAAAAGCACCTGAATAGTGTTTCGTGCATTTATTGTCAGACATACAAAAAAGTGTGTCCCCAAGGTGAATGAACCATACTGGGTTTCATCCATTCGTATAATACTGGATCTTTCTCTGCATCAGGAATTTCAGCAGAAATTAGTTCATAAATTTGATCTGATGTAACAACTATTCACCATCCAAAAAAGAATATGTGTGTGCGGAAAACCTCTCTTTTGCCAAAAAAAAGCAATCGACCGAAATTGAACGATTCAAATAATTTAAAAATCAAAATAGTGAAAAAAAAAACAAACAAAATTTAAAAAAAAATTGTATGAAAAAAAAGTTACTTTTTGGAATTGTCCGATTTTCCGACTTTTCCTCACGAAAAGCATACGATTTTTTTATTTCCAAACCTTGCCTAATCCACAGAGAACAACATCTGAAAACTTCATCAATAATGGTGTAGCCGTTCTCTTAGCGTTACTAACCAACAAACATTCATTCGATTGTATGGGAAAAAAAAACTGCTGTTTTTAGGGATTTTCCGGAAACTTGTTCGAAATTTTCTTGCCTTAAAACCATTCTTGAACCTCAATGAACATTTAAAAAAAAAGAATGGAACAAATTGTAGCAGGCGTTGTTGAATTATGCGCTTTCCAACACATTTTGCGATTCATTTTTATATATAAGAAGATGAAAGGCTAAATGTCTAAACAAAAAGAGAAAAAATACATACAAATGTCCATGTTCATATGGATATAAGTATGTATGTATGAAAAGGTCTTATAATATTAACGTATTACTTTAATAAATACCTATACTGCATTTCCCTTTCCCAGAGTATTGATCTTATTTCGATTTAGTGTGACCCAGCAACATAAGCGACGACTATTCAAAGCTATACAACACAAGGCGTTCCCAAAAAACAAATATAAATACATACATAAGTCTGTGTGAGAATGTCCAACAATTTGCATAAATGCTTATAGCAGACATAAGCGCCAGTAATGTATACAATATAATAATAGTACATATATATATATGTCATAGGTGAAAGGTATTTTTTTTTATGTATACACATAAACGTGTAAGTAGTATTTGTATGTCATTGCCAAACACGTGCTTCGTAAATAACCTTTATGTACGATGCGCATGTTTGTATTATTGTACGTTTTTTATTAAATATTATTTCAATGTATCGCGTGGTTTCGTATAGCACAAGTATTCATGTATTCATAATAATAACGATAAGCAAACTTTGTTCGTACTGAGTTTTCAAATAAGCGAGTGTCTCTTAATTTTACTTTCTCTTTCTGATGAAGGTTTTCAGAGAATTCTCATACAGTTGGTTACCATAGGGAACATAGCTTTGTATAAAAGTCTATCATATAAAAAATATAATTTAACGATTTTATGATATAATATTCTCAATTTATAGAGTTATTTTACAAATATAAAACAGTACAACAGCTAATCTGGGAGGGGGAGAAATTCCAAGTCAGGGTGATGGTACTAGGTCATTATAAAACCCTCAAAGGGTTTGGCGTTCGTATGTGTCAGTTTTTTTATGACCTTTTAAATTTTTTTCGTATCTTGATGTTTTTTGCCTAGTTGTAACAGTACTCCAAAAACGATTATTTTATATAATTGATCGTGTTAATTTTTTTTGATGTATTTTTTCGAAAAGTTCATTCAAAAACAAAAACTTAAAAACAGGCCCCCAAAAGTCAATTTCTACAAAAGTTATGGCTATTTAAAAATAAAAAGCCATTTTTTTGAAAAATTCATAACCGTTTTGAGGTTGGACAAAAAATTTTGAAAAAATTCTCGAAAATGTTTTCAAAGGGTAGAAAAGAATGGATAAGTTTCTGCAAAATTTAAAGTGGTCGGGTTCAAATGTGGTCAATTTTGTATGGAATACCCCATATGTACATGTGAAAATTTCAAAGCCAACCATAATAAAAATTAAAATAACATTTTACCATTTAATGAAAAAATTTATTAGAGGATCAGAGTATGTGAGAGTTTTAATAATAACTGTATCGATAACGATATTTTGTATCACTTGGTACTTACCAACATCAGTGTCTTGATGTTATCTGATCTGTATGAAGATCAATTTCTATTCGAATAAATTTCAAAATAAATAATACATATAAATAGGTAAAGTATCATGACTGTAAATGTAGGTATATCTGTCATAAAATTGTTCTCAAAAGAATTTGTGAAAATCCTACGTATATCAGAAGTCTGATATTACATACATCAAATAAGTGACTTCTTAAAAAAATCGACATGGTAATGTTTCCATATCAATTACACTATTTGGAATTTCTCATGTGATTCCTACATCTTTCAGTCAGTAAGAGGCCAATTTAGTCAATTTAGTATTAGATTTTTTACGTCTTCGTATTAAATTATCTTTCCCCATCCAACTGCTTAGAAGGTTTGTAGAAGCGTGAAGTCACTAAAGTCATAAGATAACAGCCGTCACAGTGACACTCGTATCTGACATCAACACTAGAGAATCAGCTATGAAGTTTTCCCCATCTCCAACTATATTCACAGACTTTTCACTGTGCATATGGAGAAATTCGCATGCCGACAACACAACAAAAACAATTCGCCATTCTCAGAGGAAGCGCCGGGTGGACGGAGGATGAGTGCACTGTGAAGAGTAGAACAATTAAACTCACATGGCTGGCAGCCCCAACCATTTCAATTTTGTTCTTTTTACAAAATTAAAAAGCAGAAAAACTAAAAACCAGAACGGGGTAAACAAAACAAAAGATTAATAAAACCGCTGAGAGATGGAGGAAAAAATAAAGCGTAAAAATGTAAAGGCAAGTTT
>JAPZAG010003483.1:0-10256 GCA_027475135.1 Bactrocera correcta | reverse complement strand
TATTTTGGTTAGTAATAAGAATATAAAACTTTTGAGCGGATTTCGAATCGGCATTAAATAATTGTTCGAAGCGGAGGGGATTATGTGGTGCAAAACTTTCTGAATAGTGCACTTCTTTCATTTTTTTGATGGAGAAAGGTTAAACACAGGCAAAATCGGGCCACAATTACTCCCAGTTCCTGTTGAACCCGATTTTTAGTCAGTTGCATTAGCTTCTCTTATCTTACAGAAGATATTTAGAGCATCCAAAAGAAGAAGCAACGAAGTTATAATACCCTTCACAGCCGCATTTTTTTATAGCATAAAATAGTATATAAAGATTTTTATACTGAGCGATCAGTTTGACGGCCAAGATATGCTGTAGTGAACCGATTTTAACCATTCGCTTGAAGATTATAGAGTTACTTTGGGCAACAATTTATGCCGAATTTGGTAACCTTAACAAATAAAAAAGTTTTCATGCGAGGACTTGAGTTTTATCGATCAGATTGTACTGCAACTATATTTTATAGTGAGCCGGTATCGACAGTTTCAACAAATCCGAAACTTCTTTTGGAGAAAAGGATGTATAAAAAGCTTCAGGTCAATATCTCTAATATCTCTACAGTTTCTCCGTCTAAACCGACTCAGGTCGTCACGCTGATCATATTTAATAAGATTACAGAAGTTTCCTTCTGGGTATCATCAACTTCGCGGAAAATTAAAGGGGTTACAAAGGTTTATGGGTTTAAAAAAAATCGATATTTTATTATCTAATTAAATTATACAACACCTCTAAAATATTATCCTAAATTTTCAAGTTGATCCGTACAGTAGTTTCAGAGATACAGCCTTTAGAACTTGTGTGCTCGGGTCTAGTTAGGTTAAGTCTTTAAACGCGTGTTTTTTCGAAACGGTTTTTTTGTAGAAGTTTGGCAAGATTTCTCGAGAAATAATCAACCGATCTTCATGAAATTTTACAAAGGCCATTGAGATACCATTCCTAAAGACTTCGAAGAAGGATTTTTTTCGATTACAACTATTTGAATAAAAAATGTTGCGAAATTTTCATTGAAATTTAAATTTCTTTGTAAAAAAGTCTGCCAAAAATCCAATTTTCAGTTTTTTCTCCTTCGTCAAAGTTCAATGTTAAAGTTTTAACTAAAACAATTATTTTTTACTTTAGAAGATCTTATAAGAAGTTATTCTGCCAAGGCGGGCGCATCTTTTTTCTGAGTGGTCACCGGAAATGGCGGGCAATGGTCGAGTTTAAAATATTTTTTTTTTTTTTTCAAAAATTTCAAAATTTCTTTATTAATAGTGTATGTTTATAACAAAACAAAAAATTTTATAGAATATTTCATTTTTATCTGAGAAAAAATTGTTGAAAAAAGCTTGTTTATACACGAGGAAATTCATGTAATCCCCTAATATATCCTGTACGGGGGCATAGATAGATCGAAATGAAACTAAACAAATGTAATGATTTTAACAAATAATAGATTTTTCTCTACATTTCCAAAACACATATAGACCGAATATACTGAATGCTCTGTTGGAATCTTACTGACAACAAAGGCTTCGGTTTAACTCTAAATATTATGTAAATATATATATTTCAGATTGATTGTTCCTCTTTGACATGGAAAGTCCTTATCATCAATACTTTAGAGTTATTTTACTATATTTTGTTGGACTAAACTTTTACCGATAAAAGCTCAGATGATAAGAGCTTTTACTGCATTTATCAATTTACTCAATAAATACTCACATATACTATATGCAAGAATATTTCAATGGGTCTTTTGTGTGCAAAGAGATTATATGTGTCGGTGTATAAGTTCATAAATATATACTTGTTTCTTTATATTTAAAAATTGTCAAAATAAAAGCTTCGCTTACCTGTATTAAAGCGTTGAGCAGATTCGAAAAAGCCTCGTAACCGTTCACAATTGAGCGCGCTATGCCATCAAACATATCACCGTTATTGCCATATTTCTCATGCTCACTAATGGTGTCCACAATAGGTTCCAGCTGCAGAAATCAACAAAAAGACGCATGTACATGTAATGTTACGCATTTATATGTATGTATGTACACAAGCAGCAATTTAGCATTGACTTTAATAATAGGTTGTCATATGTTGTTAAACTCATACTCACATTGGTCAAGTCGGCCACCTTCTTCTGCGTCTTGTCATATGTGCTAAGCACCTTTGACGGTATGCCTTCTTGTTCCAGATTCACTGACTCGGCAGTCTTTTCTTGTGACGGCAACAAAGAGATCTGTCACGATACAATGTGGAATTATTAGAAAAGTCGATAAATGGCATGACACGCTCGTAAGCGCATCAAGTTACCCTAAATCCACCCGAGCTGCTGCTGCCGCCTTCCTCGGCTTGCGAATGCACCGTGTACTCCGCCAGCTGCGCTTCGTCGACACGAAAGTCTGGACTATTGTCACCAGCTGTCGCCGTGTCTTCTGCGATGGGCGTGTTTTGGACGGTGCCACCATTGACCTCAAACAAAAGCTTAGTATTGTCCACTGCGGTTTGCGCAAGCGCTGCATCATTGCTGTTGGTAATCGGATGCGCTTGTGTGTGGAGCACAAAGAGCAATAAGAAAATTTTCAACTGTGTCACAATAGGCAACATGTTAGGCGCTTCAAAATCTATTTGGCGTATTTAACTGAATTAAATTTAAGAAATGAAGTATTTACTCTCTGCGATAACTGTGGCGATGTTACAGCGCATGCGCATGCGCACGTTCAAGCACGAAAATTCGACTGAGCCGCTGAAGGCAATGGTTTTATTGACTTGGCCCGCGACTTGGACATTGCCACACACAGTAAATATATTTCGGTAAATATATTGTGGTTTACATATATTCATGTGTGTATGTTAGTGACATGGTATTGCAGTTTCGAAAATGTAATGCTTTTTTGCCTTCTTTGTTGTTGTTATTAGGCTATTGTAAACTTGGCTTTCAGTTGCTCGCTTAAACGCGATCGCATTACTTTACTACTTTGCTAAAGCAAACACACACACATATATGTGCATGCATGAAGTCGCTTGCGCGTGCGCTGTGTACCCACTGACCAAGCTTCGAAAAGTTTCGCATCCGTAGCAAGCTGGAGTTTCAGGTTGCTGAAAGTAGTTGGAAATGAGGAAGGAAATGCAATGACTTGCAGTCGGCGGACAATTTTGGTGGAAGTTTTAAATGAAATTTGAATCGCACAAATACTGCTCCAGTGGCCCACTGGTCTGGTGACTGTCATTATCCAGCAGTTTGACCAAAAGTGGTCAGTCATGAGCACTATCTCCGCGTTTTAAACGAAAGCAGGCCATTCATGCGCCATTGTTGTCACTATTATCGTATTTACTTTACCGAGTGTGTGGCTTTTTACACTCATATGTTGGAGTATATATATACATATATACATACATCTCAGTTGTGATGAAATGCGGAATTCACACATGATTTCTGTTGTCAACAAGTTGCGTATGCTGCAAACTATCGCTATGCTCTCCAAAGCATCTTCTCTCTCTGCATTTCACCTCTAGCTTCAATGTAAATACGTTTCTGCAGTCTCATTCACTTACTTTATCACTCTTATATTTGCTTAATATATAATATACACACAGATATATGTATATATGTAAATAAACGCTCACACACAGCTTTAGTTTACTACGGAGTTTGCTGCTGTTGTTGTCACTGCATATGGTCATGCAAATTGCGATTGTGTAATCAGCTGGTTTGCCTCGGCGGCATCGTAAGCGTCGGTGCAGAGCGCGAAGCTTGAAGATCATGGCGCTCATGATCACTCACTTCATGACGATCGTGATAATTGTGTACGTCGTGATCATCATAATGATCGTTTTGTGTTTTCTCGTGTTGATGAGTGCGTTTGTTTCGGGCATTTTGTTGCAGTCATTCATTAGTTGGGCACTTTTAAATGCTTAATTAAGGGACTGACATTTAATTGTCTTCCATTTACAGGCAAGTGATGTAATAACATTTAAAATTAAAATCCGTTTTATATAAAATCATTATATTTCCACTAAATGCAAATTTCATTTTAATGTTGGTTATTCTTCAGTTGCCATTCTTGAAATATTTCTATTACAGTATTTTTTTTTTTAAATAATCCATATTTCTTAACAGGTTTAGACACCTAGGCATGCAAACTTTTATCTAGGTGCCAAGGTATTAATTTCTATTGCACTTACAGACTTTATCTTTTGGTTTAAGTTCGCCAATGAGCGTGTGAGCATAAAAGAGCACTTTTGTGAAGAAAGCTTGTTTTTGCGAGCTTTATCAATGAATGCTCTCTATTTACTCTATATACAGTAAACACACTTTAAACGGACATCATGAAAGTGTTAAATTTGAAGCGACGCGGTTTGATAGAGAACTTGAAAGCAAGAAAAGCAACGATAATTATCGCAACCGTGTGCTGATTTCAATTTAAAATTAGGATTTTTTCCCCTATGTGATATTCTATTTCTAACTCATTTTCTCAGCGTGATTCTTCAGAATGTATCAATCGATCTGGCAAAGCCATCAAATATGATACAAAAGCTGCTTGTAACGTTCCGAAATCGAGGACAAATATTCAGACATTACAAAAATGGCGAAAGAACTGAAAGTTGACGAAGAAAAAACAAGAATCTGCGGCCAACAAACAAAACGCAAATATTTCTGCGTGGGAACTTGTGAAGAATACAACAGTGTCTCAGTGTACATTCCTCTGTTGGATACAATCGGCGAAGTTTTGAAGACGCGCTTTTCTAGAGAAGTATTGGATGAGTTTCAACTGATTTTGCTGCTTCCAGAAAAAGTATGTGCTTTGAAAACCAAAGAAAAGGAAAATATTATTGACTACTTTATAGGTAGATTCAAATGGATTTTCATTAATGACAACGTCGTTCGACGTTTGAAGCTTAAAGGAAAACTTGATCACTAGTAGTGCATTTGGGGCAGAAGCAAGAGTCAAAATACAACAAGTTACTGACTACGTTGAAGAACTACTATGTAGACCCCATAATTCATTGTTTGCTGTGCTTATTTTGCACACTTCCTGTAACGAATGTGACCTCTTAATGCTCTTTTTCGACATTTCGCCGTATGAAAGCGTGGCTGAGGACGAACATGCTTCGAGATAAATTGATCGGCCTGACGTTGCTGAACACGCATCATGCCATTGAAGCCACTGCAGAAACAGTTCACTAAAGATTCTAAAAACTTTGCCTACGTCGTTTTGTTTTGTGAAATTTTTATACTCAATACACGAAATGTGACATTGTATTTATTTTGAAAATTCTTTCCTTATTCTTCCAAATCAATTTCATCCCCTTCAAAGTAATCCCCTCCCGATGCAATGCACTTATGCCAACGGATTTTCCAATCTTCGAAACAGTGGTTGTAGTCACTTTCCGGGATGGCCTTCAGCTCCGTCTTCGCTGCGGCTTGAATCTGTTCTATAGTATAAAAACGGTGTCCTTGGAGTGGTCTTTTGAGCTTGGTGAACAGCCAGAAGTCGCACGGCGCCAGATTAGGTGAATACGGTGGTTGCGGAACGATAGGGTTGAGTTTTTGGCGAAATGATCACGAATTACGAGGGCAGTGTGGGATGGTGCATTATCGTGGTGTAAAAACCAAGAATTGTCTTTCCACAATTCCGGCCCTTCTAGGCGGATAGCGTTACGCAACGACGCATAACGTTAAATAATATTCCTATTTGACTGTTTGACCGGTTGGAAGGAATTCATAATGCACAACACCACGATAATCGTAGAAAACAGTCAACATGACCTTGCTTTTTGAGCGACTTTGGCGCGGTTTTTTTGGTCTCGGCTCTCTTTTGGCACGATATTCCCTCGATTGATCGGTTGTTTCGGGGTCGTAAGCATAGATCCAAGTCTCATCTTCGACGCGCGCAGTTTAAATTCAAAACCTTATTTTTTGGGCACAGTAATACATTGCAATAAAGTATGTCACCCGCACGTCTACAATATATAATTTGTTTTTTTTTTTTTTCAAGTTAGTAGGATTTGATATTATTCGATTTGAAATTTTTCCACAAAGATATTAAATTGTATTAAGTATATTATATTTATTATAATAATCTTCATGTTTTAACTAAACCTACATATTTCTCGATCCGCTTGCGAATATACTCGGAACATTCGTAGTACAATAAAAGTATATCTTCTGTAAGGCAAAAACCTTCAGCACAAATGGTCTCATATCATGACTAACTAACAGTTCCATGAATATTTAATCGAATAGTTTTCCCATCACTGCTATTTTGCTAAAAAGTAAAATGTCATATTCCTTTACTTTTCAATAATGCTACATTTCTGCAGTTTTTAAACATTTGCAACTTTTTTTAAGAAATAACAGTATATTTTCCTAATAATTAAAATCAATACCCTGCATGCCTCATTAAAAACTATGAACTTCAATCAATATGTCTGTCTATGTTTGAACGAAAAACTCGAAAGCAAAACATAAACACATAAAACAAGAAATGTTTCGTATACAAAAATTACTGCTCGAGGAATTTTGTGAAATCTACGAGCCGGTCATCGTGGAGAATCCATTCACGCAAGTGACCGATAAAGGGCTGGGCATTAGACAATACCACATAGGTGCGTACGCTCAGAAAGTAACGGATACAATATTTCAAACGTTTTTTTTAACTACAAAGGTCTCACGCCAACGAAACTCGTATTCGGTTGCGACGATTTTGATCAGACCGATCTGGACGACGTCGGCTACCACAATATGGATCCGGAGATCGAAACTTTCCAATTGGTCAGTCTGCTGCCGCTGCAATTTCTGCAAGTGAAGTTCTTTCGCAAACAGGGACGCTGCATTATGCGTCTTTGCATTGTGGGCGACGAGGACAAGCCGATGTTCTTCGAGTTCGGCGGACACATGTACAAAAATGTGAGTAGTCTTGTGCGCGGAAGTAACATTATTTGTATGCAAGCATGTGAGTGTGTTACTTTGCAGCTGTTCTGGAACACGTGGCGTGAGCGTATCGCCACCATACGCCTGGCGCAGCCCATACTCTTTCACATTTCCGGCTGCAGTCCGTTCTCAAGCACCGATGTGCTGCTCGAAGAGGAGGAGGTGCAGGCGCTGGTGCACTCGCCACCGCTTTCGATAGCCAGTAATTGCGTGAACTACAGCCAGCAATGATTTTTTGGAGGAGAGTTCAATAGGTGGACATAAAATACGATCATTTGAGTGTATGTATGTATGTATATGGTTTTATTACAAAGTTACAAATGTGATAACAATTGCTTGTGCTTAAGCTGCCTTTTGGAAATATATATTTTATATGTATTAAAGATACGAAATATTTAAATGTATATATTATATATTCTACATTATATATTATATATTATATATTATATATTATATATTATATATTATATATTATATATTATATATTATATATTCTACATTATATACTATATGTATATAGACATAAAGCATATTTACTGAGAAAATTTGTGTGGAGCTCCAGGACTACTTATTTTTTTGTGGTTATTTACAGATATGCTTCGTAAAATAGTGAAAGAGAAGACATGTACAATCGAGGTTTTGAGAATTTTTCGCATTTTTACAGTTTTAAGAAGCAAATATTATTTACAGTTACACGTTTTTTACAGAAAGTAGCGTACGTTGTTAAAATAATCCTCTACAACTAAACTTAACACTAAGTAAAAGGTTTTCCGTATACACAAACATTTTAAATATATGGCTAGATAACTTAGCTGCTTATATAATACAAATAATTCAAGCAAAATGTGGAACTGCTAAGTTCCCTTAACAGCTTTTATGCCTTCACCATTGAACCCAGAAGTTTTCGCGTTTTACATGTGCCTTAAGCTTCAATTTCCGAAAGTGATGGTCTTATCCGAGTTCTTCGACCCGCCGCCTCCGCTGCCGCTATGGCGATTTCCGTTCTTCAAAATGCCATTGGTGCCACCATTTCCGGTGCCGTTACTCAATCGTATGGGTGGTGGCGCAGTGCTGGCCACCTCATTTATGCTCACACCGTGCAGCTTTCGGGCCACATTCTCATAATTCTCGTAATTGCTGCGCAGCGGACAGTTGCTCTGATGCTCCAGCAGCTCCGCCGATTTCTTGAGTTTGGAACGTGTCAAAGTGTGCTGTAGTTCCGTCTGCAGTTGATCGGCGGTGGCTTCTAACGCAGCGCCGTTACTGCGTCTCGGCGTGCCAACGAAGTCGAATTTGGCTGGCTCACGCCGCTGTTGTGGCTGCTCATATTCGCCGATTGTTATGGAGCCCGCGCGCAGCGTACGTCTGCTGCCGTTGTTATTGCTGTTGTTGTTGTCGTTGGTTGCATCGCGTCCATTTGTGACTATATTCGTGCTGGCATAGCCGTACGACGGTCGTACACTACTGCTTATTGTTGTTGCCTTCGTACGTATTTCCACATTGTCGTAATCGGGCACGGGGGTGGCTGGCGGCTTCGGCGGTTGTTCTGTGGGTGCTTTAAGCGTCGTTACGCCATTATTGTAGTTGTTGTTGGTTTTCTGCGGCAATGGCTGTTGTTGCGCAGTGAACTTGCTGTTGTTGTTATTTGTGTTATATTGTACCGGTTGATTTCTCGGCGGTGAGCTGGCAAACTGCGGCGGCTGTGGGGGAGTAGACAAACGGAAACTCATTAAAATTGTTGATTATTTAAAATTTAAAAACTGATTAATTAAGTAAATATGCATAAGTATGTTTATGGTTGTTTGTATGTCTTATTTTCAACGTAAAACTGTGTTGTATGGTCATTTATGCTGAACACCTCAAACTAAGCCAAAGAGGCATGAATGTCCAACAGGGCGTATGAGTGTTTTTGCTTCGTTCGTATTTTGCATAACATTTTAGCGTTTAAGTGTGTCAGTATGTAGGTTCATTATCGGCGTTCGTGTTCAATGTCTAAATTTTTGTTATTACAAGTAAAAATATATTTTTATAGCTTTGTGGAAGCGCTTGAGTAACCAGTTGAGTAAAACTTAAACATTAAAAAAAAATGCATATTTAAATAATTGTTTGTTTGTACTGGTGGGGGAACAGGTATAATTATAAAAATAAATTGCATTGAAATGTCTTGTAGTTGTGCGCCACATTCGAAATTTTTATTTTAATAAGTTTCTCTAAGGCAGCGCTCCATTATAGCGAAAGTTTTTTATAATTATGAGTATAGTTAAGTATTTGTTGTAATAATCGAGACTTTCAAAGTAGTAAAGGAATTTCATATTTGAAGATTCGTGGTGTATTTTGTAAGGAGTTAATTTTACTTCCAAAAACGACTGAGAAATATTTCGAATTTATTATCGTCGCCTAAAATGCAGAACAACATATCAGAAAAAATATTTAAAATCGCTGTCAATTAACGGGTGATTTTTTTGAGGTTAGGATTTTCATGCATTAGTATTTGACAGATTACGTGGGATTTCAGACATGGTGTCAAAGAGAAAGATGCTCAGTATGCTTTGACATTTCATCATGAATAGACTTACTAACGAGCAACGCTTGCAAATCATTGAATTTTATTACCAAAATCAGTGTTCGGTTCGAAATGTGTTTCGCGCTCGCGCTATCGACAAATTTTGTTCAGCGATGAGGCTCATTTCTGGTTGAATGGCTACGTAAATAAGCAAAATTGCCGCATTTGGGGTGAAGAGCAACCAGAAGCCGTTCAAGAACTGCCCATGCATCCCGAAAAATGCACTGTTTGGTGTGGTTTGTACGCTGGTGGAATCATTGGACCGTATTTTTTCAAAGATGCTGTTGGACGCAACGTTACGGTGAATGGCGATCGCTATCGTTCGATGCTAACAAACTTTTTGTTGCCAAAAATGGAAGAACTGAACTTGGTTGACATGTGGTTTCAACAAGATGGCGCTACATGCCACACAGCTCGCGATTCTATTGCCATTTTGAGGGAAAACTTCGGACAACAATTCATCTCAAGAAATGGACCCGTAAGTTGGCCACCAAGATCATGCGATTTAACGCCTTTAGACTATTTTTTGTGGGGCTACGTCAAGTCTAAAGTCTACAGAAATAAGCCAGCAACTATTCCAGCTTTGGAAGACAACATTTCCGAAGAAATTCGGGCTATTCCGGCCGAAATGCTCGAAAAAGTTGCCCAAAATTGGACTTTCCGAATGGACCACCTAAGACGCAGCCGCGGTCAACATTTAAATGAAATTATCTTCAAAAAGTAAATGTCATGAA
>JAPZAG010003482.1:0-10257 GCA_027475135.1 Bactrocera correcta | reverse complement strand
CAAGAGAGAGTTGATTGAAACTGTGTATATGTACGTTTTAACTTTTGCATTTCGCTCTTAATTATTTTCCTTTCTTTATTTTGTTCACAATTTTTGTTAATATTAATCCCGAAAATCCGGTGAAATAAATTTGACCGTTCGTTACAGATGGCAAGCGGAGGTCGTGTGTACGCCTGTATTGTTTCGATGGCTTCGCGCAAGAAGAGCTTGGAATCGCTCGTCGTTCGCTTGGTGTAGTGTCCTAAAGGCTTTTATGTTTTTGTTTTTTTGTTGTTGCTAGAGAAAGAACCTTACACAGGTACTGGTAATCATTAAGTACTGTGCAGCATATATACTATAATTCATGTTGCCCGCTAAAGGGTGTACTTCGTTTGACAACACGTGTACTCTGGACTTCGTACTATACTGAACTTGCAATACGACTATGCTCTAAAAACTGAATTTTTAGATTTGCTGAAACACCATGCGGCACTGCCGTAAATAATTTCATCACAGGACCACCTTAGCCTATTGGCTCACGTCATTTACACGCTATTCGTTGTTCTAGTTTGATTACTTCTCCGACGTTCGATTTTTTCCAATTCTTGGAGTATCAGAGCTATCGGATTTTCTGGTATTATCAGGTCTGCCAGGTTCCTGCCCCAATATCTGTCGCTCTGCTTTTTTTTAATGTCACGTCTTGCTTTGTAAAATTCAGTATTTCGATTCCACTGTTCCATCAATATGCTGTCTTTTTCTTTAGTAATGTGTGGAACCAAAAGCTTGGCCCGTTGGTCGACAACATAGGACTTGTTGAGGTTTACGTCAAGCATAAATTGGAAAAGCTTCTCGTCCAGTATTTCAGCCTCCAACCTTTTGGCCTACATCTTTAGCTTGCCAAACGCTTCTCCTTGGTCGTTCCATGCCTTTGTTGATATTTATCATTATGAACAGGTGATCACTCTGGGTATAAATACATATATATATATATATACTTCTGTGCCATAAGCTGACATTTGAATTTAAACTGCGCGCGTCGAAGGATTTGGAGAATTATTTTTTTTTTAGGTTGGTAGTACTGTCAGTCACATTTATGTCAAATTTCATGTCAAAATACTCATTAGTGTTTGAGATACATGTCGTTTTGTGAGCTGCTAAAAGTAAGTTTTTCGTTTTTTGCGATATCGAAATTTGTTGAGCAAAAATTTGCATTAACAATTAGAGACTTTGCTGATGAAGTTGGCATATCGAAAGGCTCAGCCAATACCATTTTGAAGGAAATTTTGGGCCTCAAGCGCGTCAAATCTCGACTGATACCGAAAACACTGTATTTTTTGGAAAAAAGACGTCGCGTTGAAGTGTGTGAAACGATGCTTTCCGACTACCAGGGTGTCATGAAATGCATTATAACTGGTGATGAGACTTGGATCTATGCTTACGACCCCGAAACAACCGATCAATCGAGCGAATATCGTGCCAAAAGGGAGCCGAGACCAAAAAAAATCGCGCCAAAGTCGCTCAAAAATCAAGGTCATGTTGACTATTTTCTTCGATTATCGTGGTGTTGTGCATTATGAATTCCTTCCAACCGATCAAACAGTCAACAAGGAATATTATTTGAACGTTATGCGTCGTTTGCGTAACGCTATCCGCCTAAAAAGGCCCGAATTGTGGAAGGACAATTCTTGGTTTTGACACCACGAGAATGCACCATCCCATACTGCCCTCCTAATTCGTGATCATTTCCCCAAAAACTCAACCCATATCGTTCCGCAACCACCGTATTCATCTGATCTGGCACCGTGCGACTTCTGGCTGTTCACCAAGCTTAAAAGACCGCTCCGGAGACACCCTTTTTATACGATAGAGGAGATTCAAGCCGCAGCGAAGACGGAACTGAAGGCCATCCCGGAAAATGACTACAACCAGTGTTTCGAAGATTGGAAAATCCGTTGGCATAAGTGTATTGCGTCGGGAGGGGATTACTTTGAAGGGGATGCATTTGATTTGGAAGAATAAATAAAGAATTTTCAAAATAAATACAATGTCACCTTTTTGGGCACAGGTATATCGCGCTTCCGGCAGTGTGATGTTCGAAATAAGGCTCTACTGTCAAAAGATATACATATGTTTAAATAATGGAGCCACACACATTCTTTTCACAAGTGCTCTGTGTCTCTGTCTTCAACAGTACAGCATCTATCAGAGCGAAGGCTTGATCAGTGCACTACCTCCCTGGTGCAAACACTAAAGTCCCCTTACCATATAGTAGGTGCAGGTGTCATTACTTCATTCGCAAACTTGCCCAGAATTTTTCCATAATCAGCTTGCAAGTATGTAGCGTCTCTCTTGTAGAACCCCCAAAGGTGATCTAGTTACCGATGCCCAGAGCATACTCAAATTATGGAGGGAAGACTTCTCCAGCCTGCTGAATGGCAGTGAACGTACAACGCCAGGAGAAGGCGAACCCGATTCCCCAATCGATGACGATGGAGCAGACGTTCCATTGCCCCACTATGAAGAAGCTCGAATGGCAATTATCCGCCGGAAGAACAACAAAGCAGCGGGGGCCCATGGATTGCCGGCCGAGCTATTCAAACACGGAGGCGAAGAACTGCATCAGCTTCTTTGTAAAATATGGTCGGACGAAAGCATGCCCAACGATTGGATTTAAAGTGTGCTCTGCCCAATCCCCACAATCTGCGCCAAATAGTGTGGGATAAGCCTCCTCAACATCGCATATAAGGTTCTATCAAGCGTATTGTGTGAAAGATTAAAGCCCACCGTCAACAAACTGATTGGACCTTATCAGTGTGGCTTTAGACCTGGCAAATCAACAACCGACCAGACATTCACCATGCGTCAAATTTTGGAAAAGACCCGTGAGAGGAGAATCGACACACACCACCTCTTCGTCGATTTCAAAGCTGCTTTCGACAGCAGGAAAAGGAGCTGCCTTTATGTTGCGGTGTCTGAATTTGGTATCCCTGCAATACTAATACGGCTGTGTAAACTGACGTTGAGCAACACCAAAAGCTCCGTCAAGATCGGGAAGGATCTCTCCGAGCCGTTCGATACCAAACGAGGTTTCAGACAAGGCGACTCCCTATCGTGCGACTTCTTCAATCTGCTGCTGGAAAAAATAATTCGAGCCTCAGAACTTAATCGAGCAGGTAAAATCGTTTATAAGAGTGTACAGCTGCTGGCGTATATCGATGATATTGATATCATAACTTTGAAGTTGTAGATAGTTTCGTATATCTGAGAACCACCATAAACACCACCAACAATATCAGCCTGGAAATCCAACAGGATAACTCTTGCCAACAGGTGCTACTTTGAACTGAGTAGGCAATTGAAAAGTAAAGTCCTCTCTCGACGAACAAAAACCAAACTCTATAAGTTGCTCATAATTCCCGTCCTGCTATATGGTGCAGAGGCTTGGGCGATGACAACAACTGATGAGTCGACGTTGCGAGTTTTCGAGAGAAAGGTTATGCGAAAGATACGGTCCTTTACGCATTGGCCACGGCGAATATCGCATTCGATGGAACGATGAGCTGTAGAAGATATACGACTACATTGACATAATTCGGCGAAACCCACCGAGGGAAACAGAGGAAGAGGAAGACCTCCACTCCGTTGGAAGAACCATGTTGAGAAGAACCTGTCTTCGCTTGGAATATCCAATTGGAGCCACGTAGCGAAAAGAAAAAACGACTGGTGCGCTGTTGTTAACTCAGCTATAATCGCGTAAGCGGTGTCTACGCCAGTAAAGAAGAAGAAGATATAGCGTCAAAATATGGGATCCCAACAGTGGCGTAGCTACAACTTCGGGCGCCTGGTGCCAAGGATGTTCTGCCGCCTCTCTTTATCTACCTACCTACAAGTTTCATGAGGTGGTTTAAACAAAAGTGAATTTTTAGAAAATAACTTTAAAATTAAGTATAAAAAATTAGGAACTAGAAGCCACGCAAATTCTGAAGTTCCAAAATTCTCACAATATGGTTTTTAAGGAAATTGATAGTAAATTTACAAGACATCTTATTAAAACCATAGAAAAGAACCATTTTTGCCCTATATGTTGTACACTTTTAACACAATTTGCAAAGCTAGAAGAGTGTACAACCCGTTATCTTTTAAAATAATTTTGTAAAAAAATTTGTTGAAGTATTTTTCTGAATATTAAAAAACAGCAAAGATCGTTTTTTCGCCCCCAAGACGTTGGGCCCGGTTTATATTACCCGTTATGGTACTGAGCTAAGGGCAATGTTAACTTGCATGTATGTATATTAGTATGTGGTGTACTGATGTGGTGAATGCGTTGCCCCAGTGTTATGTGAATATGGATGAAAATCCAGTGATGCAACTTTATTAGCAGGAAAAATTGTCGTTGAAGTTCATGTCAAAGAGCAACCGATATTTCAGGGAAAAACGGAATTAAATTTTATGGTACCGTATTATGAAGAAGTAGACATGATTTTAGTCAGATTTCGCCCATTTTCACAACGTAACGTAAGAAAACTGAAATAATGTAGTTTCTGAAATATCGTTTTTCCGTTTTTTTAAGGCTTATTTTTTAATTCGAGGCTTGTTGTTTCCTTTCATTGGGGATGTTTTTTACGTGGCGGGTCCAAAACCCAGCGCACAACCCCGCCGGAGGGCATCTACGCCAATTAAGAAGAAGAAGAAGATATTTTTTAATTATATAATGAGAATTTATTGTACTCTTATAATCGGGGATTCATTTTCGAAAATTTTGGATTTCGTTGATTTCGTAGCTAAAGGAAATTAGAGAGAAGTATGCCGGTGAGGAAGATTTCCCTGCTTAAAATTATCTCAAATCCAAAAATATAAATTTGTACCTATGTATATATATATTCTCACAATAGGTAATGATCGGGGAACTAGTCAAAATTTTGATGTCATGTCCATCGGTAGTATAATGTCGTAGACGATTTTTGTCAAAATTTGTTTTTTTTTTCAATCGAACTCATAGGTACGTTTTGGCCTCATTCGGAAGCGATCATGCCCGCGAATTTTAGAATACGTGAAATCAAGAAGCGTTATTGTGCTGTATACGCTGACTATTCTCTTTCGGTGAAGAAGTAGGTATCTCAAAATACCGCATGGGTCATATTCTGCATGAAATATTTGTCTGTATATAAGCTAACTTGTCCTACAGTTTTTGAGATACCCGATTTGAAATGTTGCGCACATCCTTTCTCACCAAGAAGCTGCTCAGTTGCTCGAACCGCAGATATCGGAAAAATATAGCATATAGTTGTCATTTCAAATAGACTAATGAAACTTAACTTTAAGGAAACCTTTTAATTTGACCAGGTTGCTTTTTCAAAATTTTACAAATGAGGCATTTAAGGCATCGGTGCAATATGCAAACAAAATGTTCTTGTCGAACTACTATTTGAATATTGTTGCCACTTAAATTGGAAAAATCTTTTTATACCCATTTATTCTATAAAAAATGCACCTGTGAAGGGTATTATAGATCGATATCTTCATGGGAGGAAGAGGCCATTTAAGCCTTATCTATTGTGCGGACTGATCTGTTGAAATGTCTCAATCTTATCATAATTTCAGCTGCCGTTCCGTTTTCTTTTCCATTTTACAGAAAACTCGCACATAAGTGCAGTAACATTTTCCACAGTGAGACTACCTTCAAGGGTGCTTTTCAGCTTTTCGATTACACTTGAGAACCGAGGACAATTGTATAGTACATGTTCAGAGTCTTCTGTCCACGACGGACAATATAGACCTACGCATTAGGTGGAAATCCAGGTCCCCATGTTGTCTATCTATCCACGAATCAGTCTGTGGGTCCACTATCTTTTGCATGAAGTTTGCCACCGTTGCTGTCACATTGTGATACTTTTGGTTCTTTCCTCTCTTCTTGCTGCTATAGACTTCTCTGATAAGTTGTGTATTTGCGCGAGTTTACCTCCTTAATGTCAATCGGCGCTATACTGGCTATACCTAAGCAGCGTCGCTTGACACGGTTCGGAAAACACTTATCACGCTTATTGCTGAAATCCTATGCATTACGTTAAGAGGTTATATACCTTTTTTAATTTCAAAAAATCGAAATTTTTTTATTCCTTCATCTTAAACTCCTTGAGAACATTTTCTCAAATTTTCATAGAGATTCGAGCAGTAGAAAAAAATTTACAGCTTTTCTAACCGCGCGCCTCGTCGCGGCCCCAAACTGAACTTGAAACTTTAAACGCGAATATCTCGAAATGGTGTTTTTTGAAAAATGACTTTGCGGTGACATGGATTGGCGGAAAACTACTGAACCGATTTTCTTCAAATTTTTTAAAATGTTCGTAATGAAATTTTTCTGTGCTTGAACGATCGAATTTTTACGCACAAACTTTTTTTTCGCCGAAATTAATTTTTTAGTGAAATTTCTAGTGACCAAAAATTTCATTTTTTGCATAAAACCTTCCCGTGTGCACAAAAAAAAAAAAAAATCATAAAAACGATTGTTCAAGATCAAGGAATTACACTAAATTAATGAAATTTTTTTACTTTTACGGTTTAAGTTGACTTGTTCGATCTGGGGAATTGTCACCGCAAGGCTCTGCCAAAAAAAGGCCTCTAAGGGAAACCCCTTAAAAACTATTTGATATTTTTCCACGAAATTTCGCACAAACATTGTTAATAAAGTGTACCATCAAAAAATAAAAACATTCGTATAATGAAATAATTGATACATACCTAAAAAAAAAAAAATCCAAACTTTCCTTTTTTTCTTCGACAAAGAATGTATATAACATCTTAATCAGTCTAGCATATGATTTTATGTCTGGCGTCTGTAACCATATAGGCGCCGCATGCAGTCTAACTGATCTCATTACCTTAGCTATTAAAAATAGTCGGCTGATAAAGCATTATAGATTTTATTTGCTTTGCGAGTCGTATTTTTCAAGTGCTGCTTGAATTTGTATATTACCACAAGGTACTTCAACAGTGCCTGTGAAGTAGTCTCACATTTTCTTATGGTGAGTCTCAGGCAATAAGTTTTCTATTGTAAACACTCCCAGATATTCCAAAAGAATATCAGCTCTCTTTTTACGCCGCATTAGTCTTGGTATACTGTACATATTTATGTACATATTCACATATATTAAAATGATTTCACAATAATTTCTGTAAATTCAGATTGGCTTGTTTCAACATTTGCCGTATCCTGGTTAATTAAAACCATACATACGTACAAATGTATTTTTTGTCATAAATTGAAATTCAATTCTTTATACATATATGTACGCGCAAAAGTTCTGAGTTTAATATAGTGATTTATTTATTCACGATAATATGGCTTTAAGTGTCCTCCGCATATTAATGAAATATAATTGGAATTTTAATTAATTTCATTGGTTTAATGAATGTACCATTTTTGATTGGCAAGATCTTGTGCACATGAATGTTTGGAAACAATTTGGACAATAGGCTTCTACTTCTTTATTCTCCAGACGTACAGCGTGTTCCTCAATAAAGTCGGTTATAGACCCAGTAAATCTTCGGCATAGTATGATATTAGCAGGTACCTTTAAAAATTGAATAAATAAAATATCTTTCGTTCTATAATAAAAATAAACTCTAAAACGGACAATGTATAGTAATTTTACCAAACCAAACCATTATTCGTTATAGTTTTCGGGAAAATTTTGCGAAAAATCTGTGGATCATTCAAAGATATTAGCGAGTGGCGTATAAGCTGGAGCACAACTTATCAGAGGCAAAAAAATTTAAAAATTTGTATAGTATGTTCGCGTGTGTTCGTTTTAAGATGGCTAGATCATGTAACAAGGATAGACACTAAGAGATTGCAGAAGAAAATGGTTGAAGCCAAAGCGTTCAATACTGTGGAAAGAAGAAAACTAGATCGAGTTGGCTCGATAAATTGGAGTAGAAAATGAAAAACTTTGTATAAAAAATTTCAAAAATCACAAGTGACCGAGATATGTACAGATGCATGTATGTTGGTATGGAGGCACGTGAAGCACGCCAAAATTCACAAATAGAAAGATGCTGATTTTTTAGAAGCAAATGATACAAAATACCGTTCATTATGAATCTAACTTTTTGAAGCGGTGGTACCTGTACACATTTTATGTTTGTTATTTGACGCATTGTCAACAGAGAATTGGCTAATGCTAGTTTCCAACGGTTATCATCTTTTAACAATGCAGTTTGTCACCTGTGATCTTTCCGTCTGTTCGTACAAGCGTTAACTTGAAATTTGAGATAACTTGATGAATTTCGGGAACACTCTGAAGATGTTGCTTTTGCAGATAGGAGAAAATTCGTAAAGTGCTTTAAGTCAGGGATTTATCTGTGGTCCATACATATGGAACTCCCTGCTGGCACAGCTGGAGCCACTCTGTGAATGTTCTGCATACACGGATGACCTTCTTCTTTTAGTGGAAGGTCGTTCACGTACATATCCATGGATAAAACGGTGACAATGCTGCTGAAAGGCAAACTGTCGCCTTAGCAATTTAGCAATTGCGAAGGAGCGACTGCAGGCAACCGTAGGCAAAATACGGTGCATTTTGAGGAGATTGGGGTCTCATGCTGTTCGCACCATATATCGGGGATTGTTTGTGGCCTGTGCCACTTACGGAGCCGCTATATGGTAAGAGACAGCCACGACAGTCTAGAACCGTCAAAATCTCCTCTCAATACAGCGTTTTAGTAAGCTTGCTTGCTTGCCTGTATGTCGCACCGTCTCAACGGATGCAATGCAGGAGTTGTTGCATTCAGGAGAGGTTTGAGTTGTGTCATTGCTCCAGAATGATTGGATATCTAGGAGGCAAGAGGCTTCTAAATGAAATGGAAAATAATGGATAAATGGCAAAACCTTTGGAACAATAGCAGTAACGGTCGAGTGACTTACCAATACATCCTGGATGTCAGGGTTGTGGAAGGAAACCCCGACTTCAGATTCTGTCTGAGCTCGGTCTTCCTACTTACGGGACATGGGTCTCTAAATGCATTCTTGCACAGGAGGAATCTATCGGAAACACCCAAATGTGTGTGTGTAGCACGCAATGAGGGTTGGGTACATGTCATTGCAGAATGCGCAATGTACTCTGATATCCGAAGCTTTAGGGAAATGGGGATCAGTTATGTAAATGGACGGCCAGATGTGAGTGGTGTGATCTCCACTAGCTGGAATGCTGAACTGTTAGGGACGTTTGAAAGGTTTGCTCGTGAGTTATTTAGGCGGCGAAGACAATTAGCTGAAACGATAGGTTAGGTTACCAGACTGACCGGAGACTTAATTCTGGTACCACGGGGAGCAGGAGCTCTTGGAGTTCGCTCCAACCCGCTCATGCGGACGGCCCCTCGGGGACTATCGTGGTGGTTCTGATTTAAACCCAAATGTGGGCAGAGTGTTTTGATCACGCAATGTGGAGTTGCATTGCGACCGGGTGCCGGACCCAAAGTACGGCAGAGGTTTTAGATGGGCCTCGAACCCTACAAAGGTGGTTGGTGTGTCCATTCCACACTGCCAATTGGTACTGAAAACGCTTGGTATTTTCAGGGCGTTGATCAACGCATTGATTTGATCCATTGTACTTTTGAGTACCGTGGGGTAAGGCTGTCATCAGCAGGTACCTACGTTAAACACATTGGACGTTATACTAGTCTCTATGCCTTTACCGAAAATATCGGTTAATAAGTAAGATAATAAACAATTGAAATTTACTTTTAAAGAAAATAACAATGTCCAAAAGCTTCGATTAAAGTTGAATACCTTTGAAATGTTCTACAGTAATTCAGGTAACCGTAAGTTTGTCATATTCAGTTTTAGCCAAGTACATTGAAAATGCTATAAAATATATTTACAAACAAATATACATACCAGTACATACCATTATAAACATATGTACATATGTATTTGTGTTTTCCATTATTTTCGTGAGGCATTGTTTTAAGAATAGCCTTTCCGTTAAAGCTTTGGGCTGTTTTGTTTATTTATGACAGTGCCTACTTCATATTCACCAAATGTTATCAAACTTAAATAGCGGAGCAGTTGAGGACACAAAATGAAGAACCAAACTAACTAATCTGTACAAGTGAATACATAAATACAAATATGTGTTTTTTTAAATAAACTATGACAGATGTGAAGCAAGCTGACAGTGATTGATGAATTAATGCCAATAGAGTTAGATACTCCGTGCGATTCTGTGCTGTGATACAGTCTCAAGTCTCTAAATTTGAGATTTTAAGTTAGAGACAATT
>JAPZAG010003481.1:0-10261 GCA_027475135.1 Bactrocera correcta | reverse complement strand
ATGCAACTCTTGGTTTCAGGTACTTTCCAACAGCGTGGAAAACGTCGCTGATCATTATGATAGATATACCTGGGAATAACTTAACACAGCCGTCTTCTTATATATGGGTGGGCTATATAGATTGATTGTAGCGTTTGCTGTATGGCACGTAGCGCCGTCCTGCTGAACCAAATGTTGTCCAAGTCTTCATCTTAAATTTTGCTTGAAGAAAAATTGGTTAACATTGCGCGATATCGCTTATTTATGGTTACGGTGGTCCCTTCTTCATTTTCGAAAAAAAAATGGGCCGATGATTCCACCAGACCAAAATCCTCACCATACAGTGATTCGTACACTGAAAATAATGGACAGACTAGAATTAAGGAAAGTGCGCCCTTGTTTTAAAAAGCTCAAAATATACTTATATATAGTAAAATTTACTCAAAGTATGTAAAGTTCCTTTAATTTGAGTAAGTCGTACCCTTCAATTTTAGGACGATCGTACTTAAAATAAAAAAATCGATGTCTTATTTTAAGTTCAGGGCATTTTCCTATATTTTAGTAAAATTGTACTGAAAACAAGTCATTTTTAGACTTTATAAGTGAAAGAAGTTCAATTTTACTTGGTTTAAGGACAATATTTACTTAAACTTTCAACAAGTACAAATTTATTCAATTTAAGGATGACTCAACCTTGTGCGAACCGACTATTTACTTAACTCAAACTTTGATATAAGGTCATGCTCCCTTATTTTAAGTTCAAGCATACATGGTTTGTTTCTCTTTACTCTAATGCAAGCAGACATGAATTGAATTCTTTACCTTTTATACTTTCTATAAGTTATATACACGTAATTATTGATATTGTTTAGTTAATCAATAAGAGAATTTGGTGTTTATGTTATTTTTATAAAAATATGAAAAACTTCACAATCACTTCATTTAACGAAAATGGCAAGGTTATGTTCGAAATTATGGCACAGCTGTTGAAAATTCGAATGGCCACTCATGCACTGATCGTTTTCGAATTATCGATACTCTCAATATTCGAGACTGATCGAGAATTGGCAAAAATTAAAATACATAATAGGAAAATTTATAATTCATTAATATTGCAGAAAGAAGAAGAATTTGGACACAGAAGAATTTTGAATACCGGGCTTTTGGACCGACCAGGGATATTATTTTTCGAGCGCTCGAATGAAATGTATTCCTCTTTTTTGCCAATTCTCGATCAAACTCATACATATATTGAGAATATTGGTATTTTAATTTATTTTTATTTTTCCAATTATTATTATTTTTCTTTTATGTATTTCTCATTTTTACCAATTCTCGATCAAACTCGAATATTGAGAATATCGATATTTTAATTTATTTTTATTTTTCCAATTATTATTATTTTTCTATTATGTATTTCTCATTTTTACCAATTCTCGATCAAACTCGAATATTGAGAATATCGATATTTTAATTTATTTTTATTTTTCCAATTATTATTATTTTTCTTTTATGTATTTCTCATTTTTACCAATTCTCGATCAAACTCGAATATTGAGAATATCGATATTTTAATTTTTTTTTATTTTTCCAATTATTATTATTTTTCTATTATGTATTTCTCATTTTTCCCAAATCTCGATCAAACTCGAATATTGAGAATATCGATATTTTAATTTATTTTTATTTTTCCAATTATTATTATTTTTCTATTATGTATTTCTCATTTTTACCAATTCTTGATCAGACTCGAATATCGAGAGTATCGATATTTCGAACCCGGTCACTGTTTGCATCACTAGTGCTTAATTGAATTTCGAATAGTGCTAGCGTAGATATTGTGCAAAATCGTAGTATTGTTTATTGTTTTTATTGCAAAAAAACATAAAATTAGATAACGCGTCATACATATTCGTGAATCGGAATTAAAAACGAATTGTTTAAGACATTTCCCGTGAAAATTGGTGTACGTTTTCGGAAAAGCCGCTCTCCTGAACCTTTACCGTATAATTTTAACATCAAAAGACGTGTAAAGTGCAAAAGTGAATTTACCAATATATCAAATACAAATATGGAAATTGTTTCCGAAGTGGACAAAGTGTACAAAATATTGGAATCTTTTGATTTGATAGTTTTGTACGATTTATTGAAAGGTAAGTGTGAAAATAATATTGTGAAATAGATATGTACATACAAGTGCAAACATATGCCTTTTGAAAATACATACATATGTACATACTTTAAAATTTTTTGTGCAGCATTCCCAAAGTTAACTGTTAACTATATGTACATATGCATGTATGTACATCAGTGTTGTCCAACGTGACTGTGTGCACGTTATGCTTGTGTTGGTTATTCTAGCCTCAACTGAGCGCTAAATTCTGCTTTGCTTGCCTACGAAGTTGAATACAGTTGCACGATCGTGCTTTCACAGACACTTGTCGCGACATGTTGGTGTGAGGTGTCTGGCACTGTCCGTGCGCTATTGTGCGCATAGGCCGTGGACAACGCTGATGTACATATGTACATATGTATGTTTAAATATATTTCAAAAGAAAAAAAGCGCCGCGAACGTTTTTGCTTTGTATTAATTTTTGTTTTTTTTTTTTTTAAAGAACACAACATTACGGAGGAAAGTTTGAAGTTTAAGCAGAGCAGCCACATTAATGAGTTATTCCCCAAAGAATTTTTGGGGGCGCAAAATTATTTTTGAGCAGAGATTGAAGGAGTGGCAAGTAGAACAAGGAGTGGTAATTATGAAATGAAAATCTAAATAATGAAATAATGAAATAACTAATCAAAACAAATTGCAGCGCGTTGAAATTTTATCTTTTTCATCAGAAAGCACAACGCCCGGATCAGGATCAACAGCATCCATTTCCTCTAGTTTTTTTGGTGCGGTTAATGATTTAAATGAAGTAAGTATTATTTTGCGTTTCTGAGTAACTTACAAAAAAATTTAGTAGATTTCGTTATTAGGAATTTTAAAATCTAACTTGAATGGAAATGCTGTTTTAAATTACTTTGAAAATAATCAAAGTTTATCAACCAAGACTCGGAAACTTTTATGTTCCTCGATCACGGAATACTTAATTTGTAACAAAATTAAGCCAACAAGATTTCATTTTTCGAATTTAGCGGACGAAATTATACATCTTTTCCCAAAGGAATCTAAGGTAATGCATTAGATTTAAAAAAAAAATGGATTTGAATTTAGGTTTACTTATTAATTTACTGTTTACAGGATGCTTACTACTTATACAAAAAGTGTAAAAAGCCAAGTTGCAATTTATACGCGCACTACCACAACAGCATTTACAAACTACGAAAAGCCAAAGTTTCTATTAATCCTGAACCAGCGAAACTGCGTTCGTCTCTTTCGCTGAATTTAGATAAAAACCTTAATACAGATTTATATTCAAACGAAAACGAAGCGAAATATTGGCTTAAAAAAAACATTGAACCGTACGATAAAGTGGTAGAATACTGGAATATTACATACGAGACAAGACAAATGTTTTTTAATTCAACAATTACAACAAACGATATTTTAACAGAGTGGCCAGTTCAAAAGCAACAGTTTGGATATTGTTTGGTAAGACGTTGTTTCGTTTATGTGATTATTTAATTACAAGAGATTTATTTGTTTCATAGATCGAATTGGACTTTGAAAAAAAAAATCCTCTAAAATCAAACTGCTTGTTGGAAGAATGGGAAAATCTTGTAGCTAAATTGATACCGCGGTTTAACAATTTCGTCAAAGACAAATATGGTCTTCAATTATTGGAAAAATTAACAACCAATATTGATAAAGGTTAGCTTCAATTGATTTTTATTATGATATGTATCAAGGAGTAATAATAAAACTTTTATATTTGCTTTGTAGATACACGTGATGTGATTGTTTCCTTGTTGCTTCATAGTATATTAAAACCGACTCATCGCAAAAAAACAAGAAAACAACTTTATTTGAGTCCAGAGAAGCATTTCTTATGCATGCTGCTACCAGGCAAGAGCTTCAACATAAGATACTTGAAGGTATCAATAAGTGCAAAGCTGGAGAAACAGTTCAACCACATTTGTGCGGAATCGGTGAAGATGATATAAATTTGACGCAGTTTTATGTATTCTTCGCTAACAGCTATTACAAAGTAGGAAATTTTGTGAAAAGCATAGATGTTTGCTTAAAATTATTCGCAACGTTAGATTTAGAATACCCAGCAGAGTGCAAACAAGTGTGGGAGTTTTTGGCGAAATATTTCTTTAATTTGACACACGAAAACTTGAGCTGTGTTTCATCGCTTATTAGCGATCTCTCTTAATTTAAGAAATGGTAATCTGTTTTGTCTGTGGTGAAATATTTTTTCAATGTGAAAAGTTATTCACACATCTGCAGTATGTTCATCATAAAGGTGCTGTAGATTATTTCCAATGCTGTTTTCTAGAGTGTAAACATAAATTTGATGATTTTAAGTCATTTCGTCGCCATATGAGAAATGAGGAAAAAAAGCATGGACATACAGATAGTAAAACTGCATTTAATATTTCTATTGATTCTGAAATCAATTCAAGTCCAAAAAAAAAAAAAATAGAAAACAGTACTGAAATCAATTCAAGTCCAAAAAAAAGAAAAATAGAAAACAGTACTGAAAAACCAACATCAAATGTAAACTTAAATTTGTTAAAAGAAAACTGTTTAAAATTTACATTAGAAAAATATTCCAGCAACTACTTGCACCGAAAGGAAGTAACGTTACTACAAAAAAATATAACAAATCTTATAACTTGTCCAATAAGTGGGGAATTGGAAAAAATTGTAAAAAAAATTTGAGCCAGATCATAGCGAAGTTCGTGAGAATTTAAATGAGCTAATATCGTTTTGTAAGGCACCATTCGCCAGTTTTTCTTCAGAGCATTCATTTGTTAAAACGTTATTAACAGATTCAGATATGTACGAAAAACCTTCTGTAATCCAAATTGATAATTCACTTTCTAACTTGGTTTCATGTAATTTCAAAGCAATAGACGAATCAATAGCAGCAGGTATTTTGTTTCCCAAAAAAATTCCAACTTAAAAAATATTTTGAATTACCGGAAGTGTATGAAAAAATTTTAAAGTAATAAAGCTATTTTATCAAGAAGTGTCTCACTTAAAAATTTTATAAATGGATCGCTTTGGAAGCGAAAATGCCAAAATTCTGATCGTATTATGTTTCCTATTTTCTTATATTTCGACGATATAGAATTAAACAATCCCTTAAGCTCTCACACAGAGCCTATTTTAGCAGCTTATTATTTTTTGCCTTCAGCACCTACTTGTTTAAATCATAAATTAAAATTCATTTTTCCAGCAGCTTTATTTAAATCAAAAGACGTAAAAAAATTCGGTAATGATCGATGTTTATACAAATTGATTGAAATATTTAACGATTTAGAACAAAATGGATTGCAAATAAAAGTAAATAACCAAGTTAAAACTATTTATTTTGCACTAGGTCTTGTTTTGGGTGACAACTTGGCTCTGAATTATATATTAGGTTTTTCACGATCTTTTTCTTCTAACTATTTTTGTAGATTCTGTAAAACAAGCAAAACAGAATGCCAAAATGAAGCTCAAGAAGTTTCTGACAAGCTACGCAACAAAGAAAATTATGATTCTGACGTTCAAATTAGTAACGTACAACTAACAGGTGTCAGAGAAAATTCGATTTTCAATAAATTGCATAGTTTTCATGTTATTGAAAATTTCGCCGTCGACCTTCTGCATGATCTTTTTGAAGGCGTTCTCAATTATGATTTATGTCACATAATAATGTATTTTAGTGAAAATAAATTTTTTGATCTAGTCTTTTTAAACTGTCAAAAAGCTAATTTCGATTATGATTTAACTGAAAAAGGTAATAAGTCACCGCCGCTCAAAGCAGAACACCTAAAGAACTTTAAACTTAAAATGACCGGGAGAGAAATGATGTGCTTTATATACATTTTCCCATTACTCGTTGGTGAAAAAATACCTAAAAATAATAAAGTATGGTTATTTTTATTAAATTTGAGCGAACTGGTTTATTTAGTGCTTTTTTCAGAATTTTCTGAAATGGACATTCAAAGCCTCCAAGAGCACATCATGCTTCATAATGAACAATATGTTCATTTATTTAAAGGTACGTTGAAGCCTAAATACCATTTTTTAATTCACTATTGTAAAATAATAAGAGAATCTGGACCATTGATAAATCTTTGGACGTTTTTGTTTGAAGGCAAACATAGACAATTAAAAACGTACGCAAAAAATACAACATCGAGAAAAAACATATTATTATCTTTGGCAAGGAAACTTGCATTTTGTTTTTTTGAATTTATACAAAATTTTGAAATTTTAGAATATAACTGCAGCAACCGACAATACTCTTCGAAAAATTCAACATATTACAATGAATTTAAAAAGCACTTCACAACAGATATTACAGATGAAATAATTTGTTATTCATTTGTAAAACGATATGGCACAATATTTAAAAAAGGTTTTATACTATTTTTTTATAAACCCCAATTTACAGCGTACAAAATTTGTGAAGTCTTTAAACTAGAAAATAATATAAATTTGCTATGCAATGAAATCAAAATTAATAAATTTGAGAGCCATTTTCAGTCCTATTTAACAGGAGGAGAATTGCAAAACTTTTATATATTTAATTTAAAAGATATTATTTTCCCTATAATTAAGTATTATAATGTAAATAATAATAAGTATTTAAAACCTAAGTTTAATTTTTAAGAACAATGAAATGAAATAAATGAAAAAAAAATAAGTTTTTGCATTTTTATTTAAGGCAATTCCATTAGTATTAAATGTAAAGACAGGGAGACTTAATTCTAGAGAAAAAGACCTTTTAATCTAAGGAAGTGGTTTTTATTTGATGGCCTTATATTAAGAACGTCTTTACTTTAAATTAAAGACAACAATGTTCTTCGTTTAAGAAAATTTTCTTTCATTTAAGGCAATATTTTCCTCTTTTTAAGGAAACCATATGTACTTAAAAGTAGAATCGTGTTTCCTTAACTTAAGGAAGACATGTCTTTAGTGCTATTTCATTCCCATTTTTTCCTTAAAACAAGAAAATTTTTCCCATAGTTTTAGGACACATTTGTTTCAGTGTACTGGGTGCATTAGCTTCTAGACGATTACATGCGGGTTTTCTGTGCCCCAAGTGCGACAATTCTGCTTGTCAACGTAAGCATCGAGGTGGGAATGGGCCTTGTACGAAAAGATGATTTTTCGGAAAAATTTGACCATCCTCGGTCAAACGAACTTTGGAAAAAGTTTTCAATATTTGCCAGTTTCCTTCTAGTGAATAGCGACTCATTTCGTAAATTTTAGACTTTTTACCGAATATTTGTCACTTTCCGAATGGTATTTGACGTTTTCAATGTCGAAATATAGATAATTCAAATTTAAAACGTTAGATGTCCCTCCCTATACCAATCTATTTCTAAAATATTTGAAAAATTGTTACTATCAAAGATGACCTCGTTCCTCCACGAAAATAATATAATACCAACGCACCAATTCGGTTTTCGTGCTAAACATGGCACTGTAGAGCAAGTAAATAGAAATACCAACGAAATTAGGAAAACGTTCGAGCATAGAGAGTACCGTTCAGCTATTTTTCTGGATGTAAAGGGTGATTTTTTAAGAGCTTGATAATTTTTTTAAAAAAAAAAAAACGCATAAAATTTGAAAAATCTCATCGGTTCTTTATTTGAAACGTTAGATTGGTTCATGACATTTACTTTTTGAAGATAATTTCATTTAAATGTTGACCGCGGCTGCGTCTTAGGTGGTCCATTCGGAAAGTCCAATTTTGGGCAACTTTTTCGAGCATTTGGGCCCGGAATAGCCCGAATTTCTTCGGAAATGTTGTCTTCCAAAGCTGGAATAGTTGCTGGCTTATTTCTGTAGACTTTAGACTTGACGCAGCCCCACAAAAAATAGTCTAAAGGCGTTAAATCGCATGATCTTGGTGGCCAACTTACGGGTCCATTTCTTGAGATGAATTGTTGTCCGAAGTTTTCCCTCAAAATGGCAATAGAATCGCGAGCTGTGTGGCATGTAGCGCCATCTTGTTGAAACCACATGTCAACCAAGTTCAGTTCTTCCATTTTTGGCAACAAAAAGTTTGTTAGCATCGAACGATAGCGATCGCCATTCACCGTAACGTTGCGTCCAACAGCATCTTTGAAAAAATACGGTCCAATGATTCCACCAGCGTACAAACCACACCAAACAGTGCATTTTTCGGGATGCATGGGCAGTTCTTGAACGGCTTCTGGTTGCTCTTCACCCCAAATGCGGCAATTTTGCTTATTTACGTAGCCATTCAACCAGAAATGAGCCTCATCGCTGAACAAAATTTGTCGATAAAAAAGCGGATTTTCTGCCAACTTTTCTAGGGCCCATTCACTGAAAATTCGACGTTGTGGCAGATCGTTCGGCTTCAGTTCTTGCACGAGCTGTATTTTATACGGTTTTACACCAAGATCTTTGCGTAAAATCTTCCATGTGGTCGAATAACACAAACCCAATTGCTGCGAACGGCGACGAATCGACATTTCACGGTCTTCAGCCACACTCTCAGAAACAGACGCAATATTCTCTTCTGTACGCACTGTACGCTTTCGTGTGGTTGGTTTAATGTCCAATAAAGTAAACTGAGTGCGAAACTTGGTCACAATCGCATTAATTGTTTGCTCACTTGGTCGATTATGTAGACCATAAATCGGACGTAAAGCGCAAAAACACATTTCGAACCGAACACTGATTTTGGTAATAAAATTCAATGATTTGCAAGCGTTGCTCGTTAGTAAGTCTATTCATGATGAAATGTCAAAGCATACTGAGCATCTTTCTCTTTGACACCATGTCTGAAATCCCACGTAATCTGTCAAATACTAATGCATGAAAATCCTAACCTCAAAAAAATCACCCGTTACAAGTAGCTCAGGCCTTCAATAAGGTCTGGCATAAAAGTCTTTTATGGCAAATATAAAACGTTTTACCTTACGAATTTCATAAAGCTTTGGTATCATATTTAAGAAACAGGAAATTTACAGTTGAAGAGCAGACTTCATATTAGAAAAAGGAGTAATAAGGGCTGGTGTGCCTCAGGATAGCGATATATGAAAAATATGTCGCAAAGCATCCCACGCTTTTCTGACAATAATGCAGGAATTTTTTCTTCATTATTATTGTTAGTTTATATAAAGAATTATTTTTCACTTTTTAGTTTGATACGCTTTAAAAGCGTGTTTTTTTAGTTTTTTTAAACTATATTTATTTTTGATTTTTTAGTTTGATGTGAGAAACCCCAAATTTGTTAAAATATGAACTATGACATGTAGTATTGGTTCAGTAAATCGATAATTAAGCAGCATTTAATATCTACTCGTAACCTTTCATGATTAATTGTTACATTATTTGCGACCAAGTTCTATTGACGACTTTACGAATTATTACTTCTTAATCGAATCATTTCTTCTAAAGCTTCACTGTTACATGGGGTTTTACCTGTCAACTTTGAACGGTCTCGTTCTTCAATTCGAATACCGTCCAAAGATCTACAACGACTAAGTGCTACATAAGCTTGTCCAGCAGCAAACAGTCGAGAGCCCAGATAAAATTTCACAATCACTCACTCCTTTAACAAGCTTTTTTAATAACCTTTTATATACAATGCACTTACATATCTTCACCTTGAGATTTCACACCTCAAACTTTTTAAAGTTAAATGTTTTTGTTGTGAATTTACATAAACATTTTTCCTCATATTCTCCGCCAATGTGTGCTTTTAATTATCCGGCAGCTACACATATGTATACGTTTATACCTGTGCACCAGAGAGCTGCAAAGAGTATGATTAAATCAGAACAAACACTCGTGCTAAACAGCCAATCCAATCAAATTCAGTTTATCATAGACAACACTGTTAATCAATTCGAGTACCCGCCAGGGTCAACTTAGTTGATGCAATATGAACAATCTGTTTTTTGGTAATCACGATCGAGTAAATGGTATGGCTGGCTTCGGTTCAAATCGTATCATCTTAGCTCATAGCGCTGCGACGGTTGTTTGAATCGATGTAAAACTTCGAGTAAACTACGAGTAAATCTACAAGTACAGTAAACAACAACAATTTTTTGCTGGATTGATTTGAATCATGTGTGGCAAAAAATGTATCAGTTTTGAAAATGTGCGTCTGTTACAAGTTTTCGATGCGTAAACAAT
>JAPZAG010003480.1:0-10262 GCA_027475135.1 Bactrocera correcta | reverse complement strand
GACAAATTCTACCTTCTCCCCATGAAGACACTTTAGCATTTGATCTTGGCACAAAGCTGCATGTAAATTTCAAGCAGAAAACCCGATTAGTTATGTAAGCATACATACGCACACACATTCAGACATCTCCGTATAAGTAGATTTCTCACGTACTCGTATTCTCACAACTGTATATGTAATACCATAAATGTATGTGTGCAAGTGCTTTGTTGCGCGCATAGAGAAGTTGGACGCTCTTAGGGGAAAACTTTAACTTCAAATGTTGCGACAAAATTACCAATCAGCGCTCCAGCCACAGCCACATGGCAACCGCACTAAGTGGAAAATGATAAAAATAACTCGAGAATATATCTTCTATTTGCTTTAATTCTCAGTCGACAAAACTTTGTCATTGATAATATCCGCTAGATAACTGCGAGAATGACTGGCGGACATTTGTACAAACTTACTTAGCGCTCTACATATAAAATAGAAATATTGTAGACATATATCTATGCATATGAACATACATATATTTAGCTAAATATGGAGTGTAACCCAGCAAAAGTTTTCTATTTTCTGAACTGAGTTTAATTGGTGTTGACTTGGCATATCCTCTAATTTGCACAGCTCTCTGTATGATGAGCCTTCATTTTGCAGAAGAGTTTTTTTTTCTTATTTTTGCAAAGGAGTTTACGAACTAAGGTTACTTATAGCTTGTTCGTATAGAACTGTCGCTCTTTCATTGGTAGTCTTTCGAATCAAATCGTAGCAGGCCTCATATTCTTCTATCGCTCAAGAATGTACCAGCCACAACTGTGCCAGGATGATTCAAACTAGATTACTTATTCGTTCCCAAACGTTTGTCCATAAGATAGTGCCATTTCCTTCCTTATATTTAGTTCGGAACCATTACAAAAGAGGTCAAGATTCAACATTCGACGATTAGAAGCAAATATGTGTACATATATGGTAAAATCGTTGGTGAGGCTTCGACTACCGGTGATAAGTGAGAACATTTCCTCACAAGAAACTATCTATAATTTAAATTTTTAGACCTACATATTTACTATATAAACTTTCTGCAACATACATATATATTTTACAAGGTCTCCCTTGTACCTAAAGCTAGAAATGTGTGACCAGTTTTTGTTTCTCTGTAGTGCCAGTTGGTTATGTCAAACATCACTCATATAATGATTTCGCTTCGCTTTTACTAATCAGCGCCTTAATCGCGTGTAATTCCCACATTCCTCATCGCTTGCTGATTTGCCAAGTTTTAGTTGAGAACTTTCGGATTATTGACTAACATTGCGGCGAACGTGTCATCGCCTATAACCAATACAACCCAGGCCGTTGGCTTACGGCTGGGAATATGGCGTTACCCAAACCACCACATACGTGCTTATGCAAGTTACGCTATCACTTTCGTGAGAGCGAAAAAAAATACAATTTTAGTTTTAGGCGGACAGCGATTCCGCGTTTATTGAGTTTTAATCAACAACTGCCCCACCACCATGTAGTTTACAAGTACTTATATTTATATTAAAGCTAGGGCTATGCACTTAATTATTTGCATCACCAGTTTATTGTACTGAGCAGACTGCTGCAACAGCAATATTGTTTCCGTTTGCGCTTTGCGCAAGCTATTCTTTGGAAAGTTAATATTTCTGCAATAATGCAATATTATTGATTTCCGTTGCATAAAAATTGGCACAACCAATATTGCAATTAATTCCGGGAATTTGAATGTTAACTATTCTTAAGACACGTGCCGGAAGTTGGCTGTGGGGTTACTAACATCTTTGGTGTTAACTCTTCCCCTCTTAAATCGATTGTCCCCAATCGGCGTTTTTGTAAAATATTCTAAGATATTGCGACTTGTAAAAATGGACCGTTTTTTAAATTTGAAACGTCTTCGGTTTTTCCTTGCGATACTGGTGATACATATAACTTGTGCTTGTGCTTAATTATGAATACCAAAATGAATACCACTAGTACTATAATAAATACTAGTGCGACATCAGTGCTTAGACTAATTATATGCGTTTTATAGTTTTCATTCACTAAGAGTTTAATGTGATCATCTTGATTTAATTGTTTTAAGTACAAAGATTTCAACTTTAGATTTGGAAAAGATGTATTTTCGTATTTAATTTTTGTTATCATATTTGGCAAAATAAATTGATCGAATGCTTTCATTTTTACATTAGAAAAGGTTTTATTCATTACTTTAATTTCACAGTTCTCAAAATTAATAAGAAAATTTCCTTCAATTTTTATTTTCGTTTTATTACAATTGTGTACAATTTCAGAATAGAAATTCTTAAATATTAGTATACCAGGTAAAATTTCGTTTACAACGGTTTCTTCAAAGATTTGCATATCGCAGTATGCTTCTTCGAAGTTTAGTATATTCTTTAAACAATCATCTACAATTTTTTTCAAATTTTGTTTCAGATTTTCCTTTACATTTACATTAAAAATATTGTTCATATTATCCACTAGTATTTCATAATTTTTCAATATGATTGTTTTATTTTTGGCATTAGGGATAGGCTCGAACAGGATTTTGGATAGGATATCTCGTGAATAGTTGGGAAATTTTTAAGGATTATGATAATATTCTGTTCTTGTACGGCGACGGAAACTTTGATGTTAGAGTAGCTGTCAAAGTCATTAATCAAGTTGAGTTCTGTCTCTGTTAAAATATCGGTGGGAATTATTCCGAGTTTGCTTGAAAATATTATTTGACCAAAAGTCTTATTGCTGTGCTCATTTTTCTAGAGTAGGAAAAGAAAAATTAAGCTCTTATGATAACCTAATATTATTTTTATGAATTATTCTCCCTGACTTTGTTTTGACTGTAGTGTTATAATTTTGTACTACGATTTCTTTCTTGTATCTAGCTGATAATTTATTTCCTAATCTACGATTTATCTTTACGAAAATCTCATCGCCTTCCGAATATTGTTTCGGTATCAATCTGTTTTTATTATGGAAAGAAAGGTCGGCGGTTTGCTTGTCTTTTAGTTTTTTAATTATTTCTTGCCTATCAATATCTAGCAGTTTGGGATCGCTACTAACGCGTCTTCCGAAAAAAATTTCTATCGGTTTCCTTCCAGTGGTAGAGTGTATAGAATTATTATATTCTTTTACCGATTTTTCTAAAAGTTCATAAAATGTTCGATGCGTTTTTTCGACCTGAAGGCAACGCATTATTTCTTGAAGGGTTGAGTGAAACCGCTCTACTTGTCCATTTGAACAACTCGTATATGGGGGTGTTCGATGTATTTCAATACCAAACTCATTTTCAATCATAAAATTTAGTGTCTCTGAGTTAAAGGATTTTTCGTTGTCCATCACTATTGTTTCCGGTACTAAAGTGAAAAGAATATCCCTCATTGGTTGTCTGATATCTTCTGCTGCTCTAGACCGAATGGGTTTTGCTACTGCATATTTCGAAAATTTGTCTACAGCAGTTAAAATTAGTTCTTTACCGACCAAGAATATGTCTATGTGGACTATTTGTCCTGGAAATTTTGGGATGGGCGTATTTTGTAGTTGGGGTTTGGGTGGGTGTCGTTCGTATTTGTTCTCTTTACAAGTGGCGCATAGTTATTTTAATAATTTTCTTGATTTTATTTGCCATTCCGGGAAAGTAGTATTTTTCCAAAATCTGTGTCCTATTCTCTTTGCTGTTTCTATGAGCTCTGTTATGTGTTCTAATTATGAGTTCCTCCTGTTCTTGTTCACTAGTTACATCTTCGACTTCTGCTTGAGTGAATCTAATGCGATACTTACTAAAGTGCAAGGGGTATAGTTCTTGTATTTTCCCCATTATGGATTCTTCTGTTTTAATACAATTTATTACCGAAGGGTTGAGGTATCTTTTTAGGATTGAAATCAGATTTGCTTGAGAATATTCTGGTTCCGTTATTATATGGCGATGATACGTTGGGAATACTATTTTAAATTGGTAAGTAGAGGTTTCGCATCTCTTTAAGAAGATTTGATTTTTGAAAGCGTTAATAGGGGCTTCGATACTATATATTAGATTATGGAATGAGCTATCATCTGAATTTGTTGCTATAGACAAAGTGTTAATGTGCACCTCATTTGGTGGAATCCGCGATAATGCGTCCGCCACTACGTTTTGTTTGCCCGGTTTGTAAAAAAGTTCATATGAGTATTCCTCCAAAGTGGCTTTCCACCTCTTCATTTTTGAATTATTATTTTTATTGCTCAGCGCATATGTTAGCGGCTGGTGATCAGTAAAGATTTGGACCTTGGCAGATCCATACAAATAGTTTCTGAATGAATTTAAAGCCCAAATTATAGCTAGCATTTCCTTTTCGTTGGCTGCATAGTGCTCTTCGGCTTTATTTAATGTCCTTGAGATAAATGCCAGGGGCTTCGAATCTTGGGATAGAACAGCTCCAATAGTGAAATTGGAAGCATCTGTTACTAGCTCGAATTTTTTATTGTAATCGGGGTATGCGAGTACAACATCCTTTGAAGTAAGTGAGCGCTTGATATTATTAAAGGCTTGTATCGCTTCTTTGCTCAAATTTATTTTTACTTGCGAGGATTTGTTTTTTGAAATTCGACCCTCTTCCCCTCTTAAAAGAGTTGTTAGGGGTTTCGCTAACTTCGCATAATCCTTGATAAACTTTCGGTAGTATCCTGACATACCGAGGAAACTACGAAGATCTTTCAAAGTTGTGGGCTGTGGGAATTTGTCAATTGCCACAACTTTTGCAGGATTGGTTTTTACTCCATCCGGGGTGATAACGTAGCCAAGAAATTCTGCTTCTTTTTTAAAAAAATTACACTTGTCCAACTGGACCTTCATGTTGGCTTCTTCCAAGGTTTTAAATATTATTTTTATGTGATTAAAGTGTTCTTCTTGGGTTTTACTAAAAATGATGATGTCGTCAATATAGACATAACAACATTTTCCAATGTGTTCTCGGAGTATATCATCCAGCGCTCGTTGGAAGATAGATGGGGCGTTTTTTAAGCCAAATGGTAACCTTGTAAACTCATATTTGCCATTGTTAATAGAGAATGCAGTTTTCTCTATATCAGATTTTTTTAGTGGAATCTGGTGAAAACCACTTTTTAAGTCGAGAACAGTAAAGAAATTGCTGTTTCCCAGTTGAGATATAACTTCTGATATCTCGGGTATTGGGTATCTGTCCGCGGTTGTGACAGCATTTAGTTTCCTAAAATCTATGACCATGCGGTACTGTTTGTTTCCCGCTGAATCTGCTTTCTTAGGTACAATCCACACAGGGGAGTTGTACGGTGACCTAGAGGGTCTTATAATACCATCCTTTAAAAGTTTTTCTACTTGCGATTCTACCTCACTTTTTAATGATGCTGGATAGGGATAGAATCTCGTGTAAACAGGAGAGTCATTGATAGTCCGGATTTGTCCAACGACTTTAGTCGTATAAGTAAGTTTCTCGTCGGGCTCGGAGAAGAGCTTGGGATGTGTATTCACGATTTTTCTCATAACATCTCTCTGTTTAGGAGACAAATTTTCTTCTTTTATGTTAATAACGTTGACACTTTGCGAAGGAAGCTGTTTAAGGCTAACAGTAAAACCGTTTCTTAATACCATATAATTTTTGTCGGTGTGTATTATTGCTTTTAGTGCTCTAAGCGTATCGTTCCCTAAAATACCATCAAATGTTTTCAATGAAGGCATTAGGTAAAATCTTATTTTATCCTCGGTTTTGAAAAGTTTCGCGTATGTATGCTCGCTGATTTTTATATCACCAATAATAGATCTAGCATAAAAGGGACTCTCGTTTTCTATGCGTTTCTTTACTAATTCAGGCTTAACATAATTTTTAGAAGATCCTGTATCGACTAAAAACTTCAGAATGTTACCGCTCTCCGTCTTCACTTCAAAATAAGGGAGCGAAGAGCTAATCATGCTAAAAAATGGATGTCACTTGGTTCCCCGTATTGAACACTTCCATCATCGCTTTGCTCGACCGCCGTTGTATCTATGTGGAAAGTCCTCTGATTTTTGTTTGGCTGATAATTAGTGACCGATGGCGGTCTCTTGCCTTGGAGTTGGTTCCGATGTGACCTATTCATATAATTAATTCTACGCGAGTGTATACTCTGGTCAACTTCCATAGGCTCTGGCCTTGGTTGAGGTCTAGGTGGCCTGGGGGGAGCGTTTATATTTGGGATTTGTGCAGGCTGTTGTTGCCTGTCCAATTGGTATATTTGTGGCATATGTGCCAATTGAGGGTAAAACTCTTGCCTTTGAGTTTGTATTGGGTACCTTCTTGAAAAGGTTTGATTATTTTGGTACGTTCTTTTTAAGGTATGCGCATGAGTCGTGCGGAAATTTTGGTTGTCTAACTTAAGACATAGTTGAAGGGCCTGGGGCAGGTCAACAGGTTCCCTTATTCCTAGCAACCTTGGGAGGTCGCCATTTAACCCTCTTATGAAGGTATCTAATGCTCTGTCCCTGTAGGATTGTGTCATCATCCGCAAGGATTCATTACTCATTTCGAGACAACCTACTTTATCTAAAATTAAGGACAGATGTTTGTAAATTAGCTGGTAAAATTCTGCGACTGTATTTCGTCCCTGTATAAGAGTGGTCATTTGGTATTCTAGTGTGGACAGGTCGCGTTTGTCGGCGTAATGCATAGAAAGACATTTTGTTATAGCAGACCAGTCGAGAGGCGTGTTATAAGATTCTAGCGCCATGTCTGCGTTGCCCACTATTTTATTCCTAACCACGCTAAGAATACCGTAATACTTTGGGGTTCCTCTTAGGGGTTCGTATATTTTTAGGATCCGATCTACGCTTTTCCTCCATGAATTAAATTCGCCTGCGTGACCGGAAAATTCTTTCAAACATTTAACGACGTCGGGTATCCTATCTAAGTCTATTAAATTTGTCCTGTGGGTTTCTTCTATAGTTTGGTCAGTTGCTAAAGACAAACTAGCATTTGGATTAAGAGCTGCCTGTACTACTTGTGGTATTTGTTGCCTAAAAATGTCTGTTGCTATGTTTCCTATAAGAGTCGTTAAGTCGTCAATGCTCAATTGAGCGTTTCGCGCCGCCTGAGGGGTAGGTGTTGCATTATTTTGGAGAATTGGGGGGCGGACAAGATTATCTGGATTTGCCATCTTAAAATTGTTAATATAATTTTGTTACTTTAAAATTTTTCTTACTTTAATATTGATCCTGCTTCCTGGATGCTGATGTTCTTCTCAGGGCTGGTGTCCTCTTGAGATGTTGATTGATGCAATTTTTGGTATAGATATAACGGTTGTAGCCGCTAGGGATAGTATAATTGTTGGCTATAGGTGATTTTAGTACTTTTTATTGTACTAATTTTTTCTCACTGTTTCCCTTAGGAGTTTGATTTTGAAGCCTTTTTTAGCTTTAAATGGTTTGTTTTAGAATGTATTTTGATTGCTTATATTGTTACTTTGCTTGTCGCTTTTCAGGCTTTTTTTTTTTTTATGGTGACGATAAATTTAATTAGTTATCTTCGTTATTTTAACTATCAGTTTTAATTTTTTTTTTTTCTTCTACAGTGTAGGCTGGTACATAATACCACCTTTTTGCCGAAGCTACTAAGGGGCCTTCACAACTGCGGTTTTTTGTTTCTTCAGTTTTGGGTAATTTGCTGCAGGGTGGCACTAGCACACTGTCACTAGTTTATCACTTAAAGGTCACAGCACAAAATTAACGTTTTTACTGTATTTCACTTGCTTTTACCACAGATTTTGCCACTCGCGCACTACCGGTACTTTAGGTTTAGGTATACGACGTTGTATGCTTTACGCGTTACAAAAAAATTTTTTTTTGATTTCGCGCTTTACGCGGTATATTATACAAAACTTTACGTTTTGTATTTAGCTCGGGCGCCAGTTACGCTATCACTTTCGTGAGAGCGAAAAAAAATACAATTTTAGTTTTAGGCGGACAGCGATTCCGCGTTTATTGAGTTTTAATCAACAACTGCCCCACCACCATGTAGTTTACAAGTACTTATATTTATATTAAAGCTAGGGCTATGCACTTAATTATTTGCATCACCAGTTTATTGTACTGAGCAGACTGCTGCAACAGCAATATTGTTTCCGTTTGCGCTTTGCGCAAGCTATTCTTTGGAAAGTTAATATTTCTGCAATAATGCAATATTATTGATTTCCGTTGCATAAAAATTGGCACAACCAATATTGCAATTAATTCCGGGAATTTGAATGTTAACTATTCTTAAGACACGTGCCGGAAGTTGGCTGTGGGGTTACTAACATCTTTGGTGTTAACTTGCATAAATCCATACACACACACACGTGGGGATATTTTGCGCTGATGATGGCCATCATCATCTGACTATTTATGTAATCATGAGTTTGCTCAACACTTTCACACTGTAAACTCAGATGGGACCCAACAATGGACAATGCTTATCTTGGTAAGGCCGCAAGCGGAAAAGCAAAAATGAATGAGAAAGTAAATACACATACAGGCATTCGCATATACTTGTAAACAGCTGTGATAGTGAGTGTATGAGAAGTTCATCGCAAGGAAGGAAGGAAAAGCGGCAACAACTGTAAAGTGCGAGAGTGAGCGCAGGAAGTGTGTTAATGTATATGTGTAAGTATGTGTGTGGCTGTAAAGCCGGAAGGATATACGGCAAGTTCGATGCCACGAGTGACCACTTGCACAACAACAATCGAAAAGTTTATCTGCCTTACAGCGCCTTCCTACATATACATATACTATGCTATATGGCGTAATGCTTGGTGGGTAGCGCAACTAAGTGAACGAAAAACAGCAAAACAAAAAAGGAGAAAAAACTTTAGGCGAGTGTGAAAAACTTTAACGATTACTTTAGCATAAAGTTGTAATGGTGATTACGTATACGATTACGTTGGAAAACGTGTTGTGATTGTGTTTCGAAAAGTATTAAGCTCATGTTGCATGCTCATTTTGCTGTTGCGAGTATATGTTTCACTGCATCTTTGCTTTAAGTAAGGCTTGTAGATTTTAAATTAAAGTACAGCATTGGTGGTATAATTACTTGCTATAGTGTATTGCAAGCGTAGTTATTGTAAATATTATCCCTAGCTGGGTTTTTATTGATTCTTAGTTTTTAACCTGAGCTCAGCTGTAAAACTTACATAGTTGGTTTTCTCGCGAGTGTTTTCAATAAGAATTCGGATCTGAATGATAAAATAAAATTCTGAAGCTATTTGTTGGAAGCTTTCTTTAATGAGTTCAATTGAATCTTCATTCAAAGTTTAGTTGAGTTAAAATAACTCTTATGGATCTATATTAAAATAAATATGAATGAAGCTAACTAGATCTCATACTGACAGCAAAGATTGAAGCAAGCAGCGTTCATATTTTGCATGAATCCAAACTTTGTCTATCAAAAAGTCAATTTTATCTGAAATATCTGATTTGGATTTGGTTAAACTTCCATCAGCAAACATTCCAAGTAGCAAACGTTTAGTTTTTGTACCTGATTTTTATCTTAACTTATGAAAAAACCAGTTGGAATTGAAAAGTTCATGAACTTAGGGATCTTGGGAATGAGTTATGAACTATAATATGTCTCATGTTGTTGTCCGTTAGTATAAGTATTTCGTAGTAAACCTTAAAAGGTCGTTTCAGTTGAAAATAGAAGTATTCCACCATAGGTTAGGTTAAAAAGTCGATCTTAACAGTGATATCTCTTGTACAAGCTTAGTCCGACGGTTCGTTATCGTACCTAAAACCCCTACAAACCGTTTGGAGCCTTTGTTGAGACGGCTAATGTCTGTTTTGGCTGGACATTGAAGCAGCAAGTGCTTGAATGTTTCACCATAGTATACTTTTTTTTTTTTTGGAAAGAAACTCTTCCACTTAAGACTGGAATTTATTCTGCCAATGTTGGTTAGCAAGCTCAGATGCTAAATTGGTTAAGTCTTGGTTAAATAAATAAAAATTTTTCTAGAATACTGTTCTCAAGAGAGGGAAGAAGAAGCAATAATAATCTAGCAACGTGATTTAAAGAAAATTTTCTAAAATATACCAAAAAAAAATTTTCAGTAATCTAAACACAACATAAACTCAAAAGTAAGACCCTTTATGCCGCTTTCTTCAAAAACTTTCTATTCGTTCTTATTGCTACAGTAAAGTGAAGTCCTCCAACTTCAATGTATAAAATTGAAAGTAAACACTTTTATAATTCTAGGAACAATCTCTTTGGACTGCTTCCGACAGTTAAGTTGTGGAAATGAAT
>JAPZAG010003479.1:0-10265 GCA_027475135.1 Bactrocera correcta | reverse complement strand
AAGTAATAGCTGATAAAGAAAATTTTTTAAAATTTTTTGAAGAAATTGTTCAGATCGGTTAACTATAGCATATATGTAGCTGCAATACAAACTGAACGATCGGAACCAAGTTCTCGTATGGACAACTTTGACATTTGACAAGATATATTCACGAAATTTGGTATGGATTACAACTTAAGGTAATAACATAATCTCCGAAAAAATTGTTCAGATCGGATTACTATAGCATATAGCTGCCATACAAGCTGATCGATCAGAATCAAGTTCTTGTATGGAAAACTTTCACATTTGACGAGATATCTTCACGAAATTTGGTATAGATTATTTATTAAAATACTTAAAACAGCGTCAATCTTGTTTTCATTTCAATCTTTTACTTTAAAAGCGATTCGCTAACGTAGACGTTTCACGTTAAAACCAACGGCCGTGTTTCTTCATTTAAATTAGGTACATAGAAAATAATCGTAGTGATTAATTGAAAAATATCAGTTTTTGATTCTGTTTCTCCGGCATCTTCTGATGAAAGGCAATGTGACAGCGTTACGTTCAAATCTGTTGCAATAAAAAAGGTTATCATTTCGTTTTCATCAATAGAGTCCTAACGCAAATATAATAACTCTATTTATAAGTTTAGTATGCACAAATGTGCGCAATTTCATATTCATAATAGGGGTATTCTCTTGCTCTTGCAAGATTGCAGATTGCAAAAATACTACACCGAAATATACAAGGGCACGAGAGCACCCATTGCAGAATCTAGTGATATATGAGCGACTGATTCAGTCAATTTATTGTAAATGACTATTGTGCATGGCTATTGTGAATTGGCGCACCTTCTGCATACATTTTTAACAAAAAAACTGTAACAAAACTTTATAATTTAAATAGAAATTATAAAATCTAATTAAAATTTACCTTTCTCAACAATTTAACGACGTAATAAGTCTTTATGTAAAATGGCAACAACAACAGGGTTGCAATTTTATTTTTGCGTGACATTGCACGCAAATAAACATGGGTTTTGGTCTGACATATTTCACAGCCCTTGCAAATATTTTTCTGCGTGTGTTTGTTGTTGTGCCGTTGTAAATCTGCAATGCTTGCACCGTGCACCGAGATTTGCAAGAGCAAGAGAATACCCGTAATGTGTAAAAATTGCATTCTGATGCGCAAAAAAAAACTAAACAGTCGAGATAAGAATGTGAAGTTGTTCGACTTCTTATGTCACATTATCTTTTAAACACAATAACGACCCATCTCTATTGTGGCAACTCTTCATGACTTTTTTACTGATGTAACGATACATTTATATATGCAAAATTGCTTTTTATTTCTCACAAATAACTAAAGTTCAAAATGCAAAAGATTGTGGCCAAGAAAAAACTTGGGTACACTTTTAATCCATGTATGCTCAGCATTTTGTTTAATACTTTTATTACATTCACTAATTTATTCAATTATTGGAGGATGGAGTCATGTGTAGAAGTTCACGCAAGTGAGGAAAGTCTCTGATCGCCATTCACTTGGGAGTGGCCAGAAACGATTCTTTTACATATGACTCAAGCAGCTCACGACTTCCGGTCTTTGACCAAGTATCCTCTGGGTAGCCTAAGAACATCCGTTTGAAGGCGAGCTAAGGTGAGAAGGCGAAACACCCTGCATAGGGTTGTGCGCTGGGTTTGGGACCCGCCACGTAAAAAAACACCCCCAATGAAAGCCAACAATCAGCCTCGGATGACAGCCCCCCCTTTTGATGACGACCATGGCAAACGAAACAAGGACTATGATTTGAGGGCATGCACCTGGAATGTCCAGTCCCTTAATTGGGAAGGTGCCGCTGCCCAGCTGGTAGATGTCCTCGTAAAGATAAAGGCTGACATCACCGCCGTCCAAGAAATGCGATGGACGGGACAAGGACAGAGACGAGTAGGTCCTTGTGACATTTACTACAGTGGCCATATAAAGGAGCGCAAGTTTGGTGTTGGATTCGTGGTGGGAGAGAGACTCCGTCGCCTAATACTATCATTTACACCTATGAATGAACGTCTAGCTACTCGGCTTGCACTCCTGCTCTCTGAGAGCACTCGTCAACAACTCGGTATAAGGGAACTGTGGGACGGCATTTCAAACTCCTTACGTACAGCTGCAACCGAAACCATTGGTTTTCGGAAAGTGCAAAAGAACAGCTGGTATGACGAGGAGTGCCGTGTCGCAGCGGAGAGAAAACAGGCTGCCTACCTCGCAACGTTACGATCGACCACAACACGTGTGGGATGGGATAGATACCGAGAGTTGAAGAGGGAAGCGAGACGCATTTGTAGACAGAAAAAGAAAGAGGCCGAAATGCGTGAGTACGAAGAGCTTCATAAGCTGGCCGACAGGGGTAATGCTCGAAAATTCTACGAAAAGATGCGGCGGCTTACAGAAGGTTTCAAGACCGGAGCATACTCTTGTAGAACCCCCCAAGGTGATCTAGCCACCGATGCCCAGAGCATACTTAAATTATGGAGGGAACACTTCTCCAGCCTGCTAAATGGCAGTGAAAGTACAACACCAGGAGAAAGCAAACCCGATACCCCAATCGATGACGATGGAGCAGACGTTCCATTGCCCGACCATGAAGAAGTTCGAATAGCAATTGCCCGCCTGAAAAACAACAAAGCGGCGGGGCCGATGGATTGCCGGCCGAGCTATTCAAACACGGCGGCGAAGAGCTGATAAGGTGCATGCATCAGCTTCTTTGCAAAATATGGTCAGACGAAAGTATGCCCAACGATTGGAATTTAAGTGTACTATGCCCAATCCACAAAAAAGGAGACCCCACAATCTGCGCCTACTACCGTGGGATTAGCCTCCTCAACATCGCATATAAGGTTCTGTCGAGCGTATTGTGTGAAAGATTAAAGCCCACCGTCAACAAACTGATTGGACCTTATCAGTGTGGCTGTAGACCTGGTAAATCAACAACCGACCAGATGTTCACGATGCGCCAAATCTTGGAAAAGACCCGTGAAAGGAGAATCGACACACACCACCTCTTCGTCGATTTCAAAGCTGCTTTCGACAGCACGAAAAGGAGCCGCCTTTATGCCGCATTGTCTGAATTTGGTATCCCCGCAAAACTAATACGGCTGTGTAAGCTGACGTTGAGCAACACAAAAAGCTCCGTCAGAATCGGGAAAGACCTCTCCGAGCCGTTCGATACCAAACGAGGTTTCAGACAAGGCGATTCCCTATAGTGTGACTTTTTCAACCTGCTTCTGGAGAAAATAGTTCGAGCTGCAGAACTCAACAGAGAAGGTACCATCTTCTATAAGAGTGTACAACTGCTGGCGTATGCCGATGATATTGATATCATCGGCCTCAACACCCGCGCCGTTAGCTCTGCTTTCTCCAGACTGGACAAGGAAGCAAAAGAAATGGGTCTGGTAGTGAACGAGGGCAAGACGAAATATCTCCTGTCATCAAACAAACAGTCATCGCACTCGCGACTTGGCACTCACGTCACTGTTGACAGTCATAACTTTGAAGTTGTAGATAATTTCGTCTATCTTGGACACCACCAACAATGTCAGCCTGGAAATCCAACGCAGGATAACTCTTGCCAACAGGTGCTACTTCGGACTATTGAGAAACAAAGTCGTCTCTCGACAAACAAAAACCAAACTCTATAAGTCAGTCATAATTCCCGTCCTGCTATATGGTGCAGAGGCTTGGACGATGTCAACAACGGATGAGTCGACGTTGCGAGTTTTCGAGAGAAAGGTTCTGCGAAAGATTTATGGTCCTTTGCGCGTTGGCCACGGCGAATATCGCATCCGATGGAACGATGAGCTGTACGAGATATACGACGACATTGACATAGTTCAGCGAATTAAAAGACAGCGGCCCTGCTGGCTTGGTCATGTTGTCCGGATGGATGAAAACACTCCAGCTCTGAAAGTATTCGACGCATCGCCTCGCTTGGAATATCCAATTGGCGCCACGTAGCGAAGAGAAGAAACGACTGGCGCGCTGTTGTTGACTCGGCTATAATCGCGTAAGCGTTGTCTACGCCAGTAATGAAGAAGAATTTATTCAACAAACTTATTGTGTTTTTCTATATTTTCTAAATAAAAAACAATTGAAAACTGTAAACCGTTTAAGTTAATAAGCGATATGATTGTATTTCTTCGGTATCTTGTCCTGAAGGATTGTTCAATACCGGCTAGAAAAAATTATTAACTTTCAATAATAGTTTTGTTCACGAAACCGTTGAATGTATCACTTTAAGGTAATCGAAATAAATATTGGCTTATTTGTATATATAAATGATCAGGATACCGAGACGAGTAAGCCCGTGCGACTTTCTGTATGCCCGTCCGTCTGTGCATGCTGTAACTTCAGTAAAAATTAAGATTTCTTGACATATGTTCCTTGGTAAAAAAATGAAAGTGGAGTTCGCAGGTGGGCGAAATCGAACCATTTCCACGCTTACAAAACACCGTTAATCAAAAATGAAGGTCATAACTAAGCACTGCATTAAGATATAAAACTCCAATTTGGCACGGAGGATCGAAGTAGCAAAGGACACTTGTGGGATAAATATTTTGACGTGGCAAGACCCTCTATTTGCTTTAATATACATATCTCCTAAACCACTTAAGCTACAATAACCCTCTTGACAAATCCCTTTAGAACTCCTATCGACAGTGTGAAAATGGATAAAATTGGATGATAACCCCGTCCACTCCCCATATCACGGAACTTATACCGGCTACTTCTAAGTGTTTCTCTATAGTAACTCATTGTAAAGAGAAAAATTAATATTAGACGCCCGACAAATTATTGCAAAAAATATGTACTTGAAAATCATAATTAACTATTTCTTAACAAAATTTTACGTTCTGAAAATTGTGTCGCCTAAGGCCGTGGCTCACCGATTTTGGCACTAAATTTCGGTTGTTGTTCGATTTCGCGATTTGCAGTTGGTACTCATTAATCCGTAGAAAATGTGTACCAAATTTCTTCAATACATCTTAATTTTTCAACAAGTAAGTGGGTGTCTGTCCGTGCAACAGACATTATATTCTTCTCGCCCCGTGAATATTTATAAATACATATGTACGTAACTTTATATCTATCCCGATTAGTTTCACTGCCGTCCCTAAATAAACGCGACGGCGGCAAATTACTGCCGAAAATAACATGTCCATAGATCTTGTATGACGCACCCAAATAAAGGCGACAGTAACGCTGGCGTTGAAAAATTCGATTTTTATACCGCGTTAAGTGAGCTGCGTTCCATTGTCCGACCATGAAAAAATTCGAATAGCAATTACCCATCTGAAGAACAACAAAGGAGCGGGGGCCGATGGATTGCCGACCGAGCTATTCAAACACGGCGGCGAAGAAATGATAAAGAGCATGCATTAACGTCTTTTTAAAATATGGTCGGACGAAGCATGCCCAACGATTGGAACTTGAGTGGGTCTTGCCTAATCCACAAAAAAGGAGACCGACAATCTGCGCGAACATTTGACAGCACGAAAAGGAACTGCATTTATGCCGCGATTTCTGATGCTGAGCAAGACCAAAAGCTCCGTCAGGATCGGGAAGGACATCTCCGAGCCGTTCGATACCAAACGAGGTTTCAGACAAGGCGACTCTTTTTCGTGTAACTTCTTCAACCTACTTCTGGAGAAAATAATTCGAGCTGCAGAACTAAACCGAGAAGGTGCAATCTTCTATAAAAGTATACAGCAGCCAACGTATGTCATTGGCTATATGGTACAGAGGCATGGACGATACAACATCTGATGAGTGGGCCTTAGGAGTTTTCAAAAGATTTATTGTCAATTGTGCTTTGGCCACAGCGAATATCGCATTTGATGGAACGATAAGCTATATGAGATATACGACGACATTGACATAGTTCCGCGAATGAAAAGACACCGACCGCGCTGACTAGGTCATGTCGTACGATGGCACAAAAACACTCCAGCTCTGAAAGTTATCGACGCAATATCCGCCGGGGAAAGCAGAGGAAGAGCAAGACCTCCACTCCGATGAAAAGACCAGGTGGAGAAGAATCTGGCTTTGCTTGGCATTTCCAATTGGTGCCACGCTATAATCGCGTAAGCAGGGTCTACGCCATTAAAAAAGAAGAACAAATTAGCTGCAAATCCTTAGAAATTGTAATTTTTTTGAAAAATATGATGATAATTAATATTTTTAAAATCGATATAGGAATTATTAATAAATAATTTTTTTTTCTTTACTTTTGTACTAGTTTTAGAATTTATCTGAGAATTTGAAGTAAAGCCTCCACTTTATTTAGGCCAGTTAGGTGATACAGATAACAGATAGGTGAGCAAAACTATTATAACAGGTGCTTTCCAAAGTAAACAACATTCAAAGGACATAAAGAAGATGTTTATTTTACCAAACATCACATTTTAACCATTAACCCTTCCCGTATTCACCTAAAATGAAACCGAACGACTTCTTCCTTTTCAGAAAAATGTATTTGCCCATGAAAGGAAAGCGTTATGCAGACGTGGGGGCCGTTCAAAAGGCTGGCACCGGCATACTGGCGGCCATACCGACCAACGAGCGAAAACACTCGTTCGACATGCTTTTGGACCGTGCAAAACGCTGTATTGAAGGAGAAGGACACTATTTTGAATCAAACTAATTGATTTTGCTGAAAAAAAAACCTTTTGTTCCGTTTTTTTAAGTCCTGTTTACCTTGGAACGCACCTTGTACTCTGTAGTAACATGTTGATAAAATACTCGTATACCTACAAGTAGGTGAAGTTAATATGGGGTATAGTTAAGCTGGGATGTAATGAGGTATAGTCATGCTTCTCGGTAAGTAGTTACAGTCGTAGCACTGTACCCAAATCCCGATTGAAGCCTGGAGTCACCGCTAAAAGAGAGGAAGCTTCAGCTGAGCCACTCCGACTTATTCGGTTTAAGGGTTCGCTGAAGTCTAATTGCAGCGTTTCTTCACCAGAGATGCGGCTGGGAGCGGCCGTCGATTTTGAAACAAGCGGCTCGTTATATAATGGGTAAAACTTGACACAACTCGCTTAGCAAGTTTGTACCATGGGTTTAGGACCTGCCACGTAGAAACTACTCCCAATGAAAAATAAACCACAACATTGGATTAAAGACCCGCCTTTTGAATATCGACGGTGGGTGCCAGTTTGAAGGAATGGAAAACAGGCCCAGACAAAAATGAATTGAAAATGTGTGGAAAGCAGTAGCTAAGGTATGTGGCATAAGTCTGAACGACGTACAGGTATTGCTGAAAATCTCTGAACTTCTACGATCGTTGATGCGTGTCCTAATGATGTTTTCTGAATAACCAATACATATTTGTGGACATATTCTTGAAAACTTCTCGAAATTAGGGTGATTGTGGATGAGGACGAAATCATTCGACGTCCGCTTCATCCAGTGTGAAGGCGGGGTCTAAACCTGAAACTGGCTGTCGAAATCAAACGCTCTCAAGTCAGGATAAGCCCAAGAACAAATGCTTCATGGAGCCTGGATCAGAACTTTAATTTTTTCTCGGTATGTCGTGATTACCAACCTGAACTAAATGATGACCATCTTCCAACCTTTAAGTTTTTTAGGGCTTGTGAAGATGTTATTATTAGCTTGAGACGAACCTGTACACAATATAGAACGCTCTGCATGGTGCTTCAATGCCTTCAAGACACTAGTTCCTCCGTTAAAGCCCCTGTCGGTACCGAGGTTTGAGCTGATGACAGCTATTTTAGGACTTTGGCTGGCTAAGTTTTGAGGGCTGGAACTCTCAATACAAATTAATTGTCGGATCTTCTGGTACGATTTGAAGTACGTACTTTATTGGATTAGGTCCGACGCCAGACCAACCAGTTCTTAGCTGTACGCATTGGCCAAAATCAAGAAGAACGTAGATGACGACGGTATGAAATATCACAACAATATCGAATTTAACAGCTCTGGGAAATAGTTTACGAGCCCTGAGTTCCTAAGTCTATCAGAAACTTTATAACCAACATTCGAATTGCGAGCTGACCACTCCAAAAGATATTGTAATAATTGTTGATGAAAACACGAAGAGGAAGACTTCGACAAACGGAATGGTTTTGGATGTCATAAAGGACAGCGATGGACAAATAAGAAGCGTAATCAAAACTTCTAACGGCTTAATTACCGGGCAAGGAATGAAACTTGCGCGCCTAGATCTGAAAGTGAATTCCACGTCAGAGCATGGAGTTCACGGAGAGGTGAATGTTAGTGCGCAAAATCTCTAAAAAAATAAAATACAACACTATTGATTTATTAAATTATGATTAAAATGTAACCATATCTCGCAATTTGTCTGTGCTAGCTCACCCGTGGCTTAGCCTTTGCGTTGGCTTTTCTGTCTTGATTCGCTGGCGGAGTGGTAAATACACTTACAAGGAGCACAATTATTTTAGCAAATTATCGAACGTATTGTTTAGTAAACGAAACTACTGAAGTGAAATAAAGTTCGAATCGGCTAAAATAAGTGTTTTGCATTACCACCCGCCAACACCATCCAACCGTACACCATTTCTATTATATTGATGTCAGATGAATAGCCGTGTTGTGCAAATTTTCTAATAAATTTTTGAAGTGGAAAAAAGTAGTTTTCAGTACATTTTTATATGCATTTGCACTCAACTTCCTATTCAAAAATTGCAATTCGCACGTACCATAGTAGGAGATGGCTCCTGAAACCGTCAAACCGCAAACATGACTATGTAGAAGTTTCAACTGATGATAATTTATTGTGTTAGTCAGGTCTTTCTAATCTTTCGTCATTCCGCAAACCAGGCCATGCGTTCCGCAGCAAAACGTAATCGTGTTTCTTTAACGGAACCGTAGGTGGTGGTTTATTGTTTAGGATTTAGGACCGACTTATTACGAATGAAATTATATATAAGTTTTCGAGTTTTACCGACTTAATTAAATGGAATAGCTTCAATATATTGAAAAAATAACGCTGAAAGTGGCACATAAGTAAGCACTGTGTAATTCATAAGCTCAATGCGTAAGAAAGCGATGAAGACCACACGTACACAAGAGTTCCGATTAAAATTGTTATAGAAACTTTACCAGAAATCTAGGATAGCGCTGTTGGGTAATTAACCGATGATATATTTAATTATTAGGAGGCCTAAAGGGATGATAGTCCCAAAATCATCTTCTTGCCTGGAATTATTTGCGCGTATGTGGTATCAAATTCGTAAGTACATAGTACAGTTTTTAAAATAATATACCAATTTAACTATGTTTTCACTTTTTAATGCATTAGAAGGAATGTTGCGATAGGTAATAATTTCAAATGTTCCGACATGTCGGCTTCACTTATATTCATGCTGCAATTCAGAATTTTTAAATTACACTTGGTATCTTCTTGACTTATGTTGAGGATTATTAACTTAGACTTCATTTTTCCTATATTTCATTTCGCTTCAGCTAAAATTATATCAAATGAGACATATCTCATATAGTACATATACATAATATCTATGCATGTGATATCAACTCAACCGAAGTGGTTTTTTAGTAAGAAAAAATTACATTAACTTGGTCAATTTCATTTTAATTCAATGCTACCCTATAATTTTTGATCAAAAACTCGTTCTTTTAATTTCATTAAAATACTACATTTTTTCTGAACGGTTTAAAGTCAGGTGGAAAGACGGAAATCATAATATTACTATATACTATATATTAGGGTGCTTCAAAAATTTTTTTTTTAATTTTTTTTTTCAACTCTTACCCCATCAAATATTAGTGATTGACAAACAAAAAATCGTCCTTCAAGCACGTCAAATCTCTACTGGTACCGAAAACATTGAATATTTTGGAAAAGAGCCGTCGCGCTGAAGTGTGTGAAACGATGCTTTTCGACCACCAGGGTGTCATTAAATGCATTATAACTGGCGATCAGACTTGGATCTATGCTTACGACCACGAAACAACCGATCAATCAAGCGAATATCGCGCCAAAGGAGAGCCGAGACCAAAAAACTCGCGCCGAAATCGCTCAAAAATCAAGGATATGTTGACTGTTTTCTTCGATGATCGCGGTGTTGTGCATTACGAATTCCTTCCAACCGGTCAAACAGTCAACAAGGAATATTATTTGAACGTTATGCGTCGTTTGCGTAACGCTATCGGCATAAAAAGACCGGAATTGTGGAAAGACAATTCTTGGTTTTTACACCACGATAATGCACCATCCCATACTGCCCTCG
>JAPZAG010003478.1:0-10265 GCA_027475135.1 Bactrocera correcta | reverse complement strand
GGATATTATTTTAAAGGCCATTACTTATCACAAGTTATCATCTATGGGTTGAAGCTGTGTGGAAAATTTTGTTAAGGTTTGGTCAAGCGGTTTGTAAAATACACAGTTTGATTAAAGAGATGTCATACAATTTTTAGTTTTTCGTATTCGTTTTCCTGTTTTTAGTATATATAGAAAGAAAATAGTTATAGTAATAACTGACAAAAAACTAAAAGTAATTTTGTTGTATTGATTGTATATAGTAAGCTAATCATAGCATTAATAGCACTAGTCCTTGGAAATGTTATCAATGTTTCTAAAGAATCTCTAAGTTATAAGACAAAAATTCAAAATTGTACATTTCTTAAATTCAATTTTCAAAAATATTGTTTCCAGGCGCAGCTGTCTCATGGTTTCCCATACACAGATAGACGAGCAGATTATGGTAGCACTATATCAGGAGGCGCCACACATGGTGGTAGGCTTGCTCACGAACACGATCCCTTAGCCTTGCATCAAGCACTACAGAACGCCGTTGATGATGTCCAAAATCCCGGTATAGATGACAATGTCGCGTTTATGTCAGATCTACCTCTAATTAAAAGTGAGTATTATTATGATCGTTTCCCAATTTTATAGTACAACTCAGTTATTAACTGTTCATATAAACGTCTTCCGTCTACGTGTGCTCTAGGACAAAAGTCATTACACTTTTTATATTTAAGTATTATATACAAAGTTTAAATACTATTTTAATGAATAAAGGTTTTCGGTTGAAGACTAAAGCAAAAAGTAGGTTAACTATATAAAGATTTTAAGATAAGTATACCATTATAACAAACTGCTATATTAGCATCATAAGCTATTTAACACCAAACAATCTGAAATGTCTGTAAATATCGACAGTGTAAAATTCGGAACAACGAAATGAAACCACGAGTGCATTATGAAATTGGAATAAGATCCGATACACATTGTTCACAATAGCGCAGTCGCATGCACTCTTCCTTATGTATTTTTGTTGTTAGTGTATAGTATTTATCCTCTTGAAAGTGGCTGAAACTTGGATGACATTTGTATGAGTAAAAGAGGAATGAACAAACACACACCTGGAGTTAGATTCCTTTTTGCTTCATATTTCACAGGTATTGTGTAATAGAACCCCTACCGATCTTCGCACACTACTAATTGGCATAATTATATTTAAACAAACGCCCCAAATATTATTTCATTTTTTCATATACATATATATTTATATGTACAATGGACGTATCGTCACATATGTTTATACGTTTACTCGTACATTGGCGTATTCATCCCTGTGACGCAAGCGACATGTTCAATTTTCAACAAAATATACTCACCGCTACAGAAATATGGTAAATATACATGCAATTATAGGTGTAAATATTGTATGTGTGTAGATACTTTTATGAATATTAGTTCAATAGTTGTATATGGATTTTAATTTGTCCACTTGATTTTAAAATGTTAGCTAATCTTACGTCGGAGTCTCGTCGGAGTTGATTTGGCCATATCCTTTCGTCTGTATAGCATATACGCGAATTAATCCCGAAGCTTTTGAAAAATCGCTGTGTTTTATTTTGACTTTTGTTCAAAGCATTCGGAAATTGTAATTAAACTCCCCAGTTAAATGATATTTCAAACTGAGACCTCTTCAACTGATGCAAATATTAGAAAAGAATATGGTGCTTGAAAATCGACAGACAAATATTAGAAAGAGGGAAGAGAGCTCGACATCTCTCGCGAGTCCGTTCAAATGATTTTGGTGGATATTTTGGGTGCAAAACGCGTTCTTGGTCGAATCGTACTGTAAACAGCATGTTTGATCGTGCGAATTCCATCCCACATTAATGGAGAGCATTATAACTGCCGATCAGTAATGGGTCTAAGAGTTTGACACACAAACAAATCAACAATCATCGTAATGGAGGATAAAACGAGCCGAAACCAAAAAAATCGCGCCAAACCCGCTCAAAAAGGTGATGCTCATTGTTTTTTTCGATACTCGTAGTTTGGTGCATGATGAATTTGTTCCGGAGGACAGGCGATAAGGAGTTCTATTTGGCCGGATTGAGGACTTTACGTAAGAACATCCGTCGAAAACGATCGGAATTGTGTTGGAACAATTGGATTTTCGTGCGTGTGATTTTTTTGTTTCTCAAACTGAAATTGCCACTCCGTGGAAACCATTTTCAGTCGATCAAAGATATGAAACATAATTCGCTGAAGGACAAAATTAAATTCAAACTCAGCGAAGTGACTGGAGATTCGGGTCACACCTAAAGATTTATTAGTAGTTGAGAAGTTTTTTGCCAAAGTTTACACATAGCAATATCTATCGTCTTTTCTGTTATGTTTTTTGAATGTTACACATGTGGGGGTTCATTGAGTCTCATAAAGTTACAAGTTATAACGTACCGATAACACAGCGTTGAGAATTGTAGTTGCGTAAACTCATTTTTGTATGTCATCCAGCAAGAGTTTTTTTTAAATAAATGTAAAAGTTTAAGATGTTATGATTTTGCGATGCGTTATGGCAAGTTGTGGGTCCCCTAATTATTTAAAAAATTTTATGTTCAGTTAATAGAAGACTTACAATATTTTATTAATTAAGAAATTGTTTCCAAATCTATTCATTATTTCTTATTTCCTCATATCGAAAAGTAGACAAAATTCCTAAGGGTATCCAGTAGTTTAAAATTGTTATATTTTTGGAATGTGCGACTTTGACGCCTTATAACCCCTGCCATATATGTAAGTTTGGCCAAAAAATTGTATACATTTGAAATGAGAGGAAAACGTGGATGTTTCCCAAATTTTTACTTGTTTTGGTATACACATACTAACTATATTTAATACTTGTATTTAGTTTGCTATGCGCTCAATTTCGAAATTCGAAGGAAAATATGACGATTTTTAGGCCAACTTCGAAAATTATATTATTATGAAAAATAGAAAAAATAGTGTAATCCAACAGCCAGAAAACAATATAGTTTTTTTTAGGCAAAAAATATGATCATATTATGAGTTCATCAAAACGGGATTATGTTAAATAAACTTTTCTCTTTATATCTCATTAAAGGTATTAAAAGTGGGAAAGAGCTTGGTAATATTGGCTCTGGCTCCCCCAGTGAGGTATTTTGTGCTGTTCCGGGACGACTTAGCCTTCTATCCAGCACGTCCAAATACAAAGTAACAATTGCTGAAGTTCAACGAAGGTTATCACCTCCAGAATGTCTAAACGCGTCCCTACTTGGCGGAGTTCTTCGAAGGTTGGTAGCATAAATATTTTCTTATATACTCACCTATTCTTAATTTGTTATATGCCCGAAAGATGTTGCTAAAAGTTTTTTTCATGTAAAGGTTGTTTATAAATCGTTAAGAAGTCAATATAATAAGAGGGTTTATAAAAAAATGTTAAAGATGACGAATTGATTTCTGGACAACAGACATGGCATTGGCCACTTTTAGGTAAAAATCACTTATTTTAGCAACTACTCCACAAATTGTATTAAATTTGGTGCTTAATGCTTTGTCGGACTACAACTACAAATTCCATCAGATTTTGTTCACTGTAAAATATTAAAATCAGGGACCAGGGAAGATATTGAAAAATAAAATTATCGAAATATACTTTTCAAGACCCCATTACATATACAATATAAGATGTTTAAAATAGAATGAAATCTGACCGCAAATTATTGGGTATAAATGTATAGTGATTTCCGACTGTTTGGTAGAATTTACATGGAATATTTCGTGGGCATGTTTTTTTAATCATAATGTAGTTTAGATCTGAATATTCTTCTTCCTTTGCATGGCCACCGCGGACGCTGAAGCCAATTTTCGACGGTTTCAAATATAAATCGGCCGATACTTCTGCAATTTCACATTCAATATTCGTACGAAGTTTATCAATCGTCCCTGGCTTGTTGGCATAGGCCATAGACTTGACGTAGCCCCACAGAAAATAGTCTAACGGCGTCAAATCGCACGACCGAGGCTGCCAATTAACTGAGCCTTTTCGCGTTCATCAAACTTGATTTTCAATAAATCGATTGTGACATTCGCTGTGTGGCTTGTGGCGCCGTCATGTTGGAACCACATATTGCCCAAGTCCACTTCATCCAAAATATTCGATTATCATTAAGCGATAGCGATTCCCATTTATAGTAACGCCCCGGTCTTGAACATAACGGAAGTAGTACGGCCCAAAGAAGCCGCTGGCCCATAAACCGCACCAAACCGTACTTTTTTCCCGAATGATGACTCATGGAGTACGTACGAATGTACTTTACCATGAATAAAGAATTTCATTGATGGCATAGTTAAAGTTATACGACAAAGAAGAAATATGCACCGTTTTGTTAGATAACTTGTTGCCATTTTGAAGATAATTTCATAATGCTACTTTCTTAGAAATCGCTGGGGAAAAAGCTGGGTCAGTTGGTCATCGAGTTACTATCGATATGTTTGACCTGGCGTTGTCTTCATGGCACACAAATCCTCTGCTATTGCCTAAAGCTGACCACTGCTGCGCGATTGCTTCCTTCAGATGGTCGAATTATTGACAGTGCTGATGCGAATGAAGAGTTTTGGCTTAGGGGAGGAGCTCATAGGAGATGATTCCAAGTCAATCCTGACCTGCAATTTTGGCTTGATCAGCATTTGCGCCGACTCACGCCCGTTTTGCTTGACGTTGTAATAGTGACCATTAACCATCCATTTCAGAAATGAATCGGTTTTGTTGACATTCAGCAGCGGTTCCCAAACGACCGCCAACCTTGATGATTTCTGTTGTTTTATCGATATTTTAGGCAATTTGTATATCAGCGGATTACTGGAACGGAATCACTGAAACCAAGTTAGCGATTGACTCCTACATATTTACATTTTCAGCCGCTTGGCTTCCGCTTTATTTGCGTATATTTCGTATTTCGTTGAATTGGTACAAGAGAGTAAGCGGATATATCATTAAAGTGGGATACCACTCTCTTCAATGCTACCAAGTTTTGTTTTGAATATTTTGGATCAGTTTTACTATTGTGAACGGTTAAATATGTAACAAATGAAAATACAAATTAATTTTGTCTTGTATTTTTAAAACTTAGGGCTTAAAATCAATTATTATAATTTATAGATAACGGAAATAAAGGGTTTTAGCAACTTTTTTTTATCGCAAAAAAAGAATTTGTTCTAACTGCTGCCTTTTGTTTGAGAAAGTGGAACAGGTTGCTCGAATCGCTGGGGAGTAACTCTTGACAAAGACAGCTGTAGATTACTAAAGCCATCTATTGAAAAAAATAATGTATTTATATTATATAACTGGCTGACCCGCAAGGCGTGGTCCTTCTAGCGACTATCCTTATGTCCTGTTGATTGTCATCGCCAATGCAATTTTCACTGGAAACTGTATACGTTCAAACTGAAATGGCAACTCGTTGGAACTCAAAGGAATCAGTAGGGTTCCATTACAAAATTTCGCCGCATGAAGATTGCGAAACATTATAATGACAGATCCTTTGAGACGCAAATAATGCAGCGGCATACCATGCATACCATTCCTGATGAGTTCATATTTCATTGAAGTGAATTGTCAAACTACTGGGAGTATCAACCGAAATTTGCCCATTTCCAATTCTTAGCGAATACGATGTAAAATGTCTTCGGCAAATTTAATTTTTTTTTTCGTATCCCAACTGACGCGGATTTGAAGGCTGAAGGCAGTGGCATGCGAAGTAGGTATTGCATCGTGTGATTCCAGTGAGTATCATGTTCTAGCAATTGTAATTACTGGTATGCCTCTCAAAAAGTTGCACACTCCGTTCCATTCACAGTACGAAATGACATACATGAAAATGAACCACGTACATTTATCAACAGCAACCGAAGGTAGAAGCAATCGTCGTTTTTCGGATGGATTGTGTAAATTAGTCTAAAGGCATTCGTTGAGAACACACCTGGATCCAATCTACTTGTTGTCCTTTCTTTCTGCCTAAGTATTTCTTCGACGATGCGTTCCATGTATAATATCAAGGCATTTCCGCTTAGTGCCATGTTCTCGCAAAAGAATCACTGACGCAAGTTGAGAAAAAACTCGTCCAGATTAATTTTGTTGCAGGCGGTGTTTCCACTTTCTGTAATGTATTCCCTGGGTTGAAATAGACACTTTGGTCATTCTCCAAATGAACTGCGAGACGCATAAAAGTCGAAAAGCATTCATGAATTGCAAAAATAAATATCCTACAAAGCGTTTTATTGCAGTTTGATACTTGCTGACCTTAGCTCGTTCAAGGCCAATAACCGCCATGTTGCTTTCTTTGGTGACGTATTTGCAAACGTATTTGATCGATTTCACTGCAATATTGAACATTGACATGAATTTTAAATGTGAATTAGACAACAGTGTCGAATATGGTAAGATCCATGTGTTGTCGACTTCGGTATTCAGTCCTCTAAGTTGAATGTTCTACCATTGTCATCTGGTGAGCTATGCCGATAGAGGGGTTTCCATTATTTCCAGTTTGCGTTTCCGAAAAAAACCACGTGGATAGTGTTTCGTGCATTTATTGTGAGACATACAAACCGAAGTAAAATAGTGGTGTAGGCAAGGTCCATGAATCATATTCGTCACTTCGTATAATACTGGATCTTTCTCTGCATCAAGAATTTATGCAGAAATGAATTCATCAATTTGATCTGGTGTAATCACCATCCACCATTCAAAGAAGAATGTGTGCAAGCGGCAAACCTCTTTTTGGCAGCTCAACAGAGTACATCCAGACTCTTTCAAACTGTGCTGTGATTTGAAAAGTCGTACTGTGACATCCTGACGATCGCTTGCTGATTGACCGCGATCCATAATTCCACACGTATGTCATCGCATCCTGTGAGTACTCGTTCATGTGTCTTGGGCTGCCATACGTTGATGGTAAAAAAAACGCCGGCCGATATTAGCACGACCTCTTCATGGCTTCGTAACAAATTTCAATCTGTAATTGAAAACTTTGTGTGAAACACACATAAAGTTTCCACCGAATAATTTTCAATAATTTTTCTTTTGAATAGCCGGAATAAAAAAGCAAGCGACCGAAATTGAACGATTCAAATAATTTACAAATCAAAATATTGAAAAAAAAATTAAAAACAAAATTGTATGAAAAAAAGTTGATTTTTGGAATTGCCCAACTTTTCGCCTTTTTCACAAATAAGGTTTTTTATTTTTAAACCTTCCCCGATCCACAACGAACAACCTCTGAATATCTCATCAAGATTGGTGCAGTCGTTCTCGAGCCTTAAGAAAATGGCTGTTTTTAGGGGTTTTCCGGCAATTATTCGGATTTTTCTCGCCGTAAGAAAAATCTTTGAACTTCAACGAACATTCAAAAAAATGACCAAATTGGTCCAGGCGTTGTTGAGTTATGCGCTTAGCAAAACAATTTGTGATTCATTTTTATATTATAGATGCATAATTGATATGTGTTAGTTAGGTTTAAGCATATCCCGGACGTAAAACGAATTTTAGTAATGAAACTTAGTCATTAGGTGAGTTAAAGAAATAACGGGTGGGCCATCTAACGTTTTGAATCTGAATTATCTATATTTCGACATTGGAAACGTCAAATACCATTCGGAAAGTGACAGATATTAAGTAAAAAGTCTAAAATTTACGAAATAGGTCGCTATTCACCAGAAGAAAACTGGGAAATATTGAAAGTTTTTTTCCAAAGTGGTGAGTCAAGTGGATGGTAAATTTTACCAAAAAATCATCTTTTCGGACGAGGCTCATTTCCACCTCGATGGTTACGTTAACAAGCAGAATTGTCGCATTTGGGGCACAGAAAACCAGCATGTAATCGTCGAGAAGCCAATGCACCCAGCACGAATCACTGTATGGTGCGGATTTTTGTCTGGTGCAATCATGAAGAAGGAACCGCGGTAACCATCAATGGTGAGCGTTATCGCGCAATGTTAATCAAATTTTTCTTCAAGCAAATTGAAGAGGAAGACTTGGAAAACATCTGGTTCCAGCAGGATGGCGCTATGTGTCATACAGCAAACGCTACACTCAATCTTTTACGCCCTATCTTCGAAAATCGCATAATCAGCAAAAGATTTGTTGTGATTTGCCTCCCAGAAGTTGCCATTTAACTCCGTTGGATTATTTTCTGTGAGGAGCTGTTAAAGATATATGTTACGCCAACCACTCAGAAGCAATTCAAGATCTAAAGTACGAGATTCAAGCTGGTGTAGCTGCCTTAAAGGTGAAACCATCGAGAAAGTACTCCAAAATTGGGTGGATCGGATAAGCTACTGTAAACTCAGCCGTGGTGGTCATTTGTCCGAAATTGTTTTCCACAAATAAATTTCATAAAACAAGCTTTTAAATAAATGTTCGACCTTTGAAAAATATCAAGCCGGGTTTTTATTGACTTTTTAATTTAAAATTGTATATGGTCCACCCTGTATATCGAATTTTTCGTTCACATGCAATATTTTTCCATATAAAGTTTTTCCAACTACAGAAAACATTTCCTTCTATACTTACAAATTGAGAGAATAAAAAAATTTCGGTTGAATATTAACATTCCTCACTTATTTATATTATTATATTTTTACTCTTATAGAGCTAAGAGCAAGAACGGTGGACGCCTACTAAGAGAAAAGCTTGAAAAAATTGGTTTAAATTTACCTGCGGGAAGACGAAAGGCTGCCAATGTCACATTACTCACGTCCTTAGTAGAGGGCGAAGCTACTCATCTGGCAAAAGATTTTCATTTCGTTTGTGAAACTGAATTTCCAGCTCGGCAGCTAGCCGAATACGTCATTAGACATCAAACAGAGCCCCAAGAATCATATCGCAGGAAAGAACTACTTATTCATTCACAGCAGGTAAGACTACAACTTGAGATAATGTATACAATTTTTCGTTTTCTTGGTTTTTGAAAATAAAAATAAATTGGAATCGCCTAGGTTAAAATGTGTCATATACATAGTTAGATTAGTGTATCTCTTACTGTCCGAGCAGCTACATATAAAAGCCATGATAACTAAGTGGAATTAAATAGTGGTACCATCCATTTAAACATGAGTTTATACCATACATTTCTCCGAAGACTTCAGGCAAACAAATGGTGGTGTACCACTCAAAATTTTACCGTCCTACGTTGCTCAAGCGGAACAGTCGCCACATGACCAGTTTTGCGACCATTTGCTTCGAAGTGCTTCTTCCACGAACAATTTTTGTTGGATTTGGCTCGTATTGAAGACCTACACGGTCGATTGCTGTTTTGTTTCGGGCTCATACGCATAGATCCATGATTCGTCACCTGTGGCGATCTTATAAACGTCTTTTGAAGCACCGCGATCGTATTTTTTCAGCATTTCTTTACACCAATCCACACGAGCGATTGTCAAATTGTGCGGGATCCAACGAGAACAAACCTTTTTTACGGACAGGTGTTCATTCAATATCGAATGTATGCTGGTGTGAGAAATGCATAGGCATGCCTCTATCTGAAGGTATATTACATGACGGTCTTGCATTATCAGTTCACGTACGGCATCGATGTTTTCTGGCACAACGGCTGTTTTTTGGGCGACCTTCACGGAATTAGTTTTTGAGCAAGCGTCGGACACGATTGAATTTGCTGTACAAGTTTTTCACAGTGCTATAGGATGGTGCTTCATAGCCATACAAAGATTTTAGTTCATCGATGCACTCTTGTCGTGATAATCCACGTCGAAAATTGTGAAAAATGATCACGCGAAAACGTTCACGAGTTAATTCCATTTTTTGGCCGAGATGAATTTTTTTAAATTTCCCCGTAAATAAAACAATTCACGATTAAATGGCAAAACGTTCTGAAAGATGTTATGCTAAAAAATGTCAAACTTTCCAATGGAAATGTCAGATTGCACCTAGGCCAGAAATATACATAGCAGCCTACGTACTAACTAATTTCAGTGCATTAATTGTTATGACCCTCATATAAAATTATATATTAAAATCAATCAGAGAAATTAAATGTTGACACATTTTCCTTTTAATAAACATATGTATATATCCTAACAAGAAGAAATGTCAAAATTGTCCCTTTAGACCATAATTCAGTTCCGATAGTATTTATACCAAATTATTTACATATACATAAACCATATATATTTTACCGTTTGCCACTAAGTTTTTAACATCCAAAATATGTGTATATTCAAACATGTGTACATACATATGTACTTTAGCCACGACCATCTGTCTGTTA
>JAPZAG010003477.1:0-10296 GCA_027475135.1 Bactrocera correcta | reverse complement strand
TTACATCCATTTTTACTCTAAAACAATAAACATAAACGTTATTGTGTGTAATCACATAACTACCTGCACGCAGTCACCATGACCGCTATCAAAATATTTTTACTCACCCAAGTCAAACGAGCGCACTTGTATGCTTGCCGAGCGCACACGCGACACTAAACCACCACCAGAAAAGGTACACGAACGCACACTAACACGCGATAACGAACTCCTACGAAATTAAAATTCAAAAAGTCGTTGCGTTCACCACGACCGCTGGCAGGTGGTTAAAGGTTAAGATAATTAACCCTCTTTATCTTACTGAAGCCTACAAAAGCCTTAACGGCATAACGGCAGTGCATTTAGAAGAATTCCGTAATCCTCTATTTAGGTATAAAGTCGATTTTTTTGTATATACTCATTTAGCAATCCATATCGAAATGCTTCGAATCATTAGTTTAACATATTTAAGTTAATTAACCCTCTTTATCTTACTGAAGTCTACAAAAGCCTTAACGGCATAACGGCAGTGCATTTCGAAGAATTCCGTAATCTTATATTTAGGTATAAAGTCGATTTTCTTGTATATACTCATTTAGCAAGCGATACCGAAATGCTTCAAATCATTTGTCTAACATATTTAAGTAAATTAATCCTCTTTTTCTTACTGAAGTCTACAAAAGCCTTAACGGCATAACGGCAGTGCATTTAGAAGAATTACGTAGTCTTATATTTAGGTATGAATTCGAATTTCTTGTATATACTCATTTAGCAGTCGATATCGAAATGCTTCAAATAATTAGTGTAACATATTTAAGTTAATAAATCTTCTTTAACGTATTGAAGGTGATACAAAGCCATGACGGCATAACGACAGTACATTTGGAAGAATTCCGTAATCTTATATTTAGGTATAAAGTCGATTTTCTTGTATATACACATTTAGCAATCGATATCGAAAAGCTTCAAATAACTGGTTTAGCATATTTAGGTTAAATAACCTTCTTTATCTTATCGAAGTTTACATAAAGCCATAACGGCATAGCGGCAGTATATTTGGGTGAATTCCGTAATCTTTTACTTAGGTATAAAATCGATTTACTTGTATATACACATTTAGCAATCGATATCGAAATGCTTCAAATCATTAGTTTAGCATATTTAAGTAAATTAACCTTCTTTAGCGTACTGAAATTTATATAAAGCCATAACGGCATAACGGGAGTGTATTTCGATAAATTCCGTAACCTTGTATTTAGATATAAAGTCGACTTTCTTGTACATACTCATTTAGCAATCGATATCGAAATGCTTCAAATCACTAGTTTAATATATTTAAGTTAATAAAGCTTCTTTAACGTAATGAAGGTGATATAAAGCATTAACGGCATAAGGGGAGTGTATTTCGATGAATTCCGTAATCTTATATTTAGGTATAAAGTCGACTTTCTTGTATTTACACATTTAGCAATCGATATCGAAAATCTTCAAATAATTAGTTTAACATATTTAAGTTAATTAACCTTCTTTAACGAAATGAAGGTGATATAAAGCCATAACGGCATTAAGGGAGTGTATTTCGATGAATTCCGTAATCTTATATTTAGGTATAAAGTCGACTTTCTTGTATATACTCATTATCAATCTATATCGAAATGCTTCAAATCATTAGTTTAATATATTTAAGTTAATAAAGCTTCTTTAACGCACTAAAGTTGACATAAAGCCATGGCGGCATAACGGCAGTGCATTTAGAAGAATTCCGTAATCTTATAATTAGGTATAAAGTCGATTTTCTTGTATATACACATTTAGCAATCGATATCGATATGCTTCAAATCATTAGTTTAACATATTTGAGTTAATTATTATTCTTTTTCTTACTTAAGTTTACATAAAGCCATAACGGTATAACAGCAGTGCATATGGAAGAATTCCGTAATCTTATATCTAGGAATAAAGTCGATTTTGTTGTATATACACATTTAGCAATCGATATCGAGATGGCTCACTTCATTAGTTTAACATATTTAAGTTAATAAACCTTCTTTAACGATCTGAAGTTTGCATAAAGCCATGACGGCATAACGACAGTGCATGTAGAAGAATTCCGTAATCTTATATTTAGGTATAAAGTCGATTTTCTTGTATATACACATTTAGCAATCGATATCGAAATGCTTCAAATCATTAGTTTAAAATATTTAAGTTAATAAACCTTCTTTAACGAGCGGAAGTTGGCATAAAGCCATCACGGCATAACGGCAGTGCATGTAGAAGAATTCCGTTAGCTTATATTTAGGTATAAAGTCGATTTTCTTGTATATACACATTTAGCAATCGATATCGAGATGCTTCAAATATTTAGTTTGACATATTTAAGTTAATTAGCCTTCCTTAACGTAATGAAGGTGATTTAAAGCCATGGCGGCATAACGACAGTACATTTGGAAGAATTCCGTAGTCTTATATTTAGGTATAAAGTCGAGTTTCTTGTATATATGCATTAAGAAATCGATATCGAAATGCTTCAAATAACTGGTTTAACATATTTAAGTTAATAAACCTTCTTCAACGAACTGAACATAAATCCACAACGGCATAACGGCAGTGCATTTAGAAGAATTCCGTTATCTTATATTAATGTATAGAGTCGATTTTCTTGCATATACACATTTAGCAATCGATATCGAAATGCTTCAAATCATTAGTTAAACATATTTAAGTTAATTAGCCTTCTTTAACGTAATGAATGTAATATAAACCATGGCGGCATAACGACAGTACATTTAGAAGTATTCCGTAACCTTATGTTTAGATATAAAATCGATTTTCTTTTATATACATATTTAGCAAGCGATATCGAAATGCCTCAAATCATTAGTTTACCAAATTTAAGTTAATTAACCTTCTTTAACGTATTGAAGTTGATATAAAGCCATGGCGGCATAACGACAGTACATTTGGAAGAATTCCGTAATGTTATAATTTTATATTTAGGTATAAAGCCGATTTTCATGTATTTACACATTTAGCAATCGGTATCGAAATGCTTCAAACCATTAGTTTAACATATTTAAAATAAGTAACCTTCTTTAACGTATTGAAGGTGATATAAAGCCATGGCGGCACAACGACAGTACATGTGGAAGAATTCCGTAATCTTATATTTAGGTATAAAGTCGATTTTCTTGTATATAGATATTTTGCAATCGATATCAAAATGCTTCAAATAACTGGTTTAGCATCTTTAAGTTAATTAACCTTCTTTATCTTACTGAAGTCTAACGGCAGTATATGTGGCAGAATTCCGCAATCTTATATTTAGGTATACAGTCGATTTTGTTGTACATACACATTTAGCAATCGATATCGAAATGCTTCAAATCATTAGTTTAACATATTTAAGTTAATAAACCTTCTTTACCGTAATGAAGGTTATATAAAGCCATGGCGGCATAACGACAGTGCATGTAGAAGAATTCCGTAATCTTATATTTAGGTATATATTCGATTTTCTTGTATTTACACATTATACATTTATCATTAGTTTAACATATTTAAGTTAATTAACCTTCTTTAACGTAATGAAGGTGATATAAAGCCATGGCGGCATAACGACAGTGCATTTAGAAAAATTCCGTAATCTTATATTTAGGTGCAAGTTCGATTTTGTTGTATATAGGCATTTAGCAATCGATATCGAAATGCTTCATATAACTGGTTTAGCATATTTAGGTTAATTAACCCATCTATCTTACTGAAGTTTACATAAAGCCATAACGGCATAACGGCAGCATGTTTAGGTGAATTCCGTAATCTTTTATTTAGGTATAAAATCGAGTTTCTTGTACATACACATTTAGTAATCAATATCGAAATGCTTCAAATCAATCGTTTAGCATATTTAAGTAAATTAACCTTCTTAAACGTACTGAAATTTATAAAAAGCCATAACGGCATAACGGCAGTGTATTTCGAAGAATTCCGTAATCTTATATTTAGATATAAAGCCGAATTTGTTGTATATACGCATTTAGCAATCGATATCGAAATTCTTCAAATCATTAGTTTAACAACCTTCTCTAACGTAATGAATAATGATATAAGCCATGGTGGCATAACGACAGTGCATTTAGAAGAATTCCGTAATCTTATATTTAGGTATAAATTCGATTTTGTTGTATATACGCATTTAGCAATCGATATCGAAATGCTTCAAATAACTGGTTTAGCATGGTTAATTAACCTTTTTTACCTTACTGAAGTTTACATAAAGCCATAACGGCATAACGGCAGTATATTTGGGTGAATTCCGTAAGCTTTTATTTAGGTATAAAATCGATTTTCTTGTACATACACATTTAGCAATCGATATCGAAATGCTCAAATCATTAGTTTAATATATTAAAGTTAATAAAGCTTCTTTAACGCACTGAAGTTAACATAAAGCCATGGCGGCATAACGGCAGTGGATGTAGAAGATTTCCGTAATCTTATATATAGGTATAAAGTCGATTTTCTTGTATATACACATTTAGCAATCGATATCGAAAATCTTCAAATCATTAGTTTAACATATTTAAGTTAATTAACCTTCATTAACGTAATGAAGGTGATATAAAGCCATGGCGGCATAACGACAGTGCATTTAGAAAAATTCCGTAATCTTATATTTAGGTATAAAGTCGATTTTCTTGTATATACACATTTAGCAATCGATATCGAAATGCTTCAAATCATTAGTTTAACATACTTAAGTTAATAAACCTTCTTTAACGCACTGACGTCTTCATAAGGCCTTAGCGGTATAACTGCAGTGCATTTAGAAGAATTCCGTATTCTTATATTTAGGTATAAAGTCGATTTTGTTGTATATACACATTTAGCAAGCGATATCGAGATGCTTCAACTCATAAGTTTAACATATTTGAGTTAATAAACCTTCTTTAACAAACTGAAGTTGTCATAAATCCATGGCGGCATAACGGCAGTGCATGTAGAAGAATTCCGTTATCTTATATTTAGGTATAAAGTCGATTTTCTTGTATATACACATTTAGCAGTCGATAATGAAATGCTTCAAATCATTAGTTTAACATATTTAAGTTAATTTGCCTTCTTTAACGTAATGAAGTTGATATAAAGCCATGGCGGCATAACGACAGTACATTTGGAAGAATTCCGTAACCTTATGTTTAGGTATAAATTCCAATTTTTTTTTACATACACATTTAGCTATCGATATCGAAATGCTTCAAATCATTAGTTTAACAAATTTAAGTTAATTAATCTTCTTTAACGTATTGAAGTTGATATAAAGCCATGGCGGCATAACGACAGTACATTTGGAAGAATTCCGTAGTCTTATATTTAGGTATAAAGTCGATTTTCTTTTATATATGCATTAAGCAATCGATATCGAAATGCTTCAAATACCTGGTTTAACATATTTAAGCTAATAAACCTTCTTTAACAAACTGAAGTTAACATAAAGCCATAACGGTATAACGGCAGTGCATATGGAAGAATTCCGCAATCTTATATTTAGGTATAAAATCCATTTTTTTGTATAAACACATTTAGCAATTGATATCGAAATGCCTCAAATCATTAGTTTAACATATTTAAGTTAATTAACCTTCGTTATCATACCGAAGTTTACATAAAGCCATAACGGTATAATTGCAGTGCATTTGGAAGAATTCCGTAATCTTATATTCAGGTATAAAGTCGATTTTGTTGTATATACACATTAGCAATCAATATCGAGATGGTTCAACTCATTAGTTTAACATATTTAAGTTAATAAACCTTCTTAAACGATCTGAAGTTGGCTTAAAGCCATTGCGGCATAACGGCAGTGCATTTAGAAGAATTGCGTAATCTTATATTTAGGTATAAAGTCGATTTTCTTGTATATACACATTTAGCAATCGATAACAAAATGCTTCAAACCATTAGTTTAACATATTTAAATTAATTAACCTCCTTTAACGTATTGAAGTTGATATAAAGCCATGGCGGCATAACGGCCGTGCATGTAGAAGAATTCCGTAATCTTATATTTAGGTATAAAGTCGATTTTGTTGTATATACACATAAGCAATCGATATCGAGATGGTTCAACTCATTAGTTTAACATACTTAAGTTAATTAACCTTATTTTTCTCACTGAAGTGTACATAAAGCCATAACAGTATAACGGCAGTGCATTTGGAAGAATTCCCTAATCTTATATTTAGGTATAAAGTCGATTTTCTTGTATTTACACATTAAGCAATTGATATCGAAATGCATCAGATAACTGGTTTAGCATATTTAAGTTAATTAACCTTCTTTATCTTACTAAAGTTTACATAAAGCCATAACGGCATAACGGCGGTATATTTATATGAATTCCGTTATCTTATATTTAGGTATAAAGTCGATTTTGTTGTACATACACATTTAGCAACCGATATCGAAAATCTTCAAATCATTAGTTTAACATATTTAAGTTAGTTAACCTTCTTTAAGGTAATGAAGGTGATATAAAGCCATGCCGGCATAACGACAGTGCATTTAGAAGAATTCCGTAATCTTATATTTAGGTATAAAGTCGATTTTGTTGTATATACACATTTAGCAATCGATATCGAAATGCTTCAAGTCATTAGTTTAACATATTTAAGTTAATTAACCTTCTTTAACGTATTGAAGTCGATATAAAGCCATGGCGGCATAACGACAGTACAGTTGGAAGAATTCCGAAGTCTTATATTTATGTATAAAGTCGATTTTCTTAAATGTACACATTTAACAATCGATATCGAAATGCTTCAAATCATTAGTTTAACATATGTAAGTAAATAGACCTTCTTTAACGAACGGAAGTTGGCTTAAAGCAATGGCGGCATAACGGCAGTGCATTTAGAAGAATTCCGTAATCTTATATTTATGTATAAAGTCGATTTTCTTGTATATACACATTTAGCTATCGATATCGAAATGCTTCAAATCATTCGTTTAGCATATTTAAGTTCGTTAACCTTCTTTAACGAACGGAAGTTGGCTTATAGCCATGGCGGCATAACGACAGTGCGTTTAGAAGAATTTCGTAATCTTATATTTAGGCATAAATTCGATTTTCTTAAATATTCACATTTAGCGATCGATAACGAAATGCTTCAAATCATTAGTTTAACATATAAAAGTTAATAAACCTTCTTTAACGAACTGAAGTTAACATAAAGCCATAACGGCCAAACGGCAGTGCATGCAGAAGAATTCCGTAATCTTATATTTAGGTAAAAAGTCGATTTTCTTGTATATACACATTTAGCTATCGATATCGAAATGCTTCAAATCATTCGTTTAACATATTTAAGTTCGTTAACCTTCCTTAACGTAATGAAGGTGATATAAAGCCATGGCGGCATAACGACAGTGCATTTAGAAGAATTCCGTAATCTTTTATTTATGTATAAAGTCGATTTTTTTGTATATACACATTCAGCAATCGATATCGAAATGCTTCAAATCATTAGTTTAACATGTTTAAGTTAATAAACCTTCTTAAACGAACGGAAGTTGACTTATAGCCATGGCGACATAACGGCAGTGCATTTAGAAGAATTCCGTAATCTTATATTTAGGCACAAAGTCGATTTTCTTGTATATACACTTTTAGCTATCGATATCGAAATGCTTGAAATCATTAGTTTGACATATTAAGTTAATAAACATTTTTAAGCATACTGAAGTCTACATAAAGACTTAACGGTATAACGGCAGTGCATTTAGAAGAACTCCGTAATGTTATAATTTTATATTTAGGTATAAAGTCGATTTTCTTGTATATACACATTTCGCAAATTAATTAACTTAAATATGCTAAACCAGTTATCTGATGCATTTCGAAATCGATTGCTTAATGTGTAAATACAAGAAAATCGACTTTATAACTGAATATAAGATTACGGAATTCTTCCAAATGCACTGCCGTTATACCGTTATGGCTTTATGTACACTTCAGTGAGAAAAATAAGGTTAATTAACTTAAATATGTTAAACTAATGAGTTGAACCATCTCGATATCGATTGCTTATGTGTATATACAACAAAATCGACTTTATACCTAAATATAAGATTACGGAGTTCTTCTAAATGCACTGCCGTTATGCCGCCAGGGCTTTATATCACCTTCATAACGTTAAAGAAGGTTAACGAACTTAAATATGTTAAACGAATGATTTGAAGCATTTCGATATCGATAGTTAAATGTGTATATAAAAGAAATCTGACTTTTTACCTAAATATAAGATTACGGAATTCTTCCAAATGCACTGCCGATATGCCGTTATGGCTTTATGTTAACTTCAGTTCGTTAAAGAAGGTTAATTAACTTAAATATGTTAAACTAATGATTTGAAGCAATTCGTTATCGATTGCTAAATGTGAATATTTAAGAAAATCGACTTTATGCCTAAATATAAGATTACGGAATTCTTCCAAATGCACAGTCGTTATGTCGCCATGGCTTTATATCACCTTCATTGTGTTAAAGAAGGCTAACTAACTTAAATATGTTAAACTAATGATTTGAAGATTTTCGTTATCGATTGCTTAATGCGTAAATACAAGACAATCGACTATATTTCTAAATATAAGATTACGGAATTCTTCTACATGCACTGTCGTTATGCCGCCATGGCTTTATATCACCTTCATTACGTTAAAGAAGGTTAACTAACTTAAACATGTTAAACTAATGATTTGAGGATTTTCGATATCGATTGCTAAATGCGTAAATACAAGAAAATCGACTATATACCTAAATATAAGATTACGGAATTCTTCTACATGCACTGTCGTTATGCCGCCATGGCTTTATATCACCTTCATTACGTTAAAGAAGGTTAATTAACTTAAATATGTTAAAATAATGATTTGAAGCATTTCGATATCGATTGCTTAATGTGTATATACAACAAAATCGACTTTATATCTAAATATAAGATTACGTAATTCTTCTAAATGCTTTGCCGTTATGCCGTTAAGGCGTTTGTAGACTTCAGTAAGATAAAGAGGGTTAGTTAACTTGAATATGTTAAACTAATGATTTGAAGCATTTCGATATCGACTGCTAGATGCGTATATACAACAAAATCGACTTTATACCCAAATATAAGATTACGGAATTCTCCTACATGCACTGTCGTTATGCCGCCATGGCTTTATATCACCTTCATTACGATAAAGAAGGTTAACTAACTTAAATATGTTAAACTAATGATTTGAAGCATTTCGTTATCGATTGCAAAATGTGTATGTACAACAAAATCGACTTTATACCTAAATATAAGATAACGGAATTCATATAAATATACTGCCGTTATGCCGTGATGGCTTTATGTAAACTTCAGTAAGATAAAGAAGGTTAATTAATTTAAATATGCTAAACGGGTTATTTGAAGCATTTCGATATCGATTGTAAAATGTGTATATAAAAGAAAATCGAATTTATGCCTAAATTTAAGACTTCGGAATTCTTCCAAATGCAGTGCCGTTATGGCTTTATGTCAACTTCAGTTCGCTAAAGGAGGTATATTAACTTAAATATGTTAAACCAGTTATCTGAAGCATTTCCATATCGATTGCGCAATGTATATATACAAGAAAATCGACTTTATACTTTAATATAAAATTAAAACATTACGGAATTCTTCTAAATGCACTGCCGTTATACCGTTAAGGCTTTATGTAGACTTCAGTATGCTTAAAAATGTTTATTAACTTAATATGTTAAACTAATGATTTGAAGCATTTCGATATCGATTGCTAAAACTGTATATACAAGAAAATCGACTTTATGCCTAAATATAAGATAACAGAATTCTTCTAAATGCACTGCCGTTATGCAGCCATGGCTATAAGCCAACTTCCGTTCGTTAAAGAAGGTTTATTAACTTAAACTTTGAAGCATTTCGATATCGATTGCTGAATGTGTATATACAAGAAAATCGACCTTATACATAAATATAAGATTACGGAATTCTTCTAAATGCACTGTCGTTATGCCGCCATGGTTTTATATCACCTTCATTACGTTAAAGAAGGTTAACGAACTTAAATATGTTAAACGAATGATTTGAAGCATTTCGATATCGCTTGCTAAATGTGTACATACAAGAAAATCGACTTTATACCTAAATATAAGTTTACGGAATTCTTCCAAATGCACTGGCGTTATACCGTTATGGCTTTTTGTAAACTTCAGTCAGAGAAAGAAGGTTAATTAACTTAAATATGTTAAACTAATGATTTGAAGCATTT
>JAPZAG010003476.1:0-10302 GCA_027475135.1 Bactrocera correcta | reverse complement strand
ATTAACCTTCTTTAACGTATTGGAGTTGATATAAAGCCATGGCGGCATAACGACAGTACATTTGGAAGAATTCCGTAATCTTATGTTTAGGTATAAATTCGATTTTCTTGTATATACACATTTAGCAAGCGATATCAAAATGCTTCAAATCATTAGTTTAACATATTTAAGTTAATTAACCTTCTTTAACGTATTGAAGTTGATGTAAAGCCATGGCAGCATAACGACAATACATTTGGAAGAATTCCGTAATTTTATATTTAGGTATAAAGTCGATTTTCTTGTATATACGCATTTAGCAATCAATATCGAAATGCTTCAAATAACTGGTTTAGCATATTTAGGTTAATTAGCCTTCTTTATCTTACCGAAGTTTACATAAAGCCATAACGGCAGTATATTTGGGTGAATTCCGTAATCTTTTATTTAGGTATAAAATAGATTTTCTTGTACATACACATTTAGCAATCGATATCGAACTGCTTCAAATCAGTAGTTTAACATATTTAATTTAAATTAACCCTCTTCATCTTACTGAAGTCTACAAACGGCTTAACGGCATAAAGGCAAAGCTTTTAGAAGAATTACGTAATCTTATATTTAGGTATAAAGTCGATTTTGTTGTATAAATATACGCATTTAGCAATCGCTATCGAAATGCTTCAAATCATTAGTTTAACATATTTAAGTTAATTAACCCTCTTTATCTTACTAGAGTCTACAAAAGCCTTAACGGCGTAACGACAGTGCATTCGGAAGAATTCCGTTATCTCATATTTAGGTATAAAGTCGATTTTCTTGTATATACTCAGTTAGCAATCGATACCGAAATGCTTCAAATCATTATTTTAAATATATTTAAGTTAATAACGCTTCTTTAACGCACGGAAGTTAACATAAAGCCATGGCGGCATAACGGCAGTGCATGTAGAAGAATTCCGTAATCTTATATTTAGGCATAAAGTCGATTTTTTTGTATATACACATATAGCAATCGATATCGAAATGCTTCAAATCATTAGTTCAAAATATTTAAGTTCATAAACCTTCTTTAACGGACTGAAGTTGGCATAAAGCAATGGCGGCATAACGGCAGTGCATTTAGAAGAATTCCGTAATCTTATATTTAGGTATAAAGTCGATTTTGTTGTATAAATATACGCATTTAGCAATCGCTATCGAAATGCTTCAAATCATTAGTTTAACATATTTAAGTTAATTAACCTTCTTTAACGTATTGAAGTTGATATAAAGCCATGGCGGCATAACGACAGTACATTTGGAAGAATTCCGTAATCTTATGTTTATGTATAAATTCGATTTTCTTGTATATACACATTTAGCAATCGATATCGAAATGCTTCAAATCATTACTTTAACATATTTAAGTTAATAAACCTTCTTAAACGAACGGAAGTTTGCTTAAAGCCATGGCGGCATAACGGCAGTGCATTTAGAAGAATGACGTAATCTTATATTTAGGTATAAAGTCGATTTTCTTGTATATACACTTTTAGCAATCGATAACGAAATGCTTCAAATCATTAGTTTAACATATTTAAGTTAATTAACCTTCTTTACCTTACTGATGTTTACATAAAGCCATAACGGTATAACGGCAGTGCATTTGGAAGAATTCCGTAAACTTATATTTAGGTATAAACTCGATTTGGTTGTATATACATATTTAGCAATCGATATCGAGATGATTCACCTATAAGTTTAACACATTTAAGTTAATAAACCTTCTTTAACGTACTGAAGTTGGCATAAAGCTATGGCGGCATAACGGCAGTGCATGTAGAAGAATTCCGTTATCTTATATTTAGGTATAAAGCCGATTTTCTTGTATATACACATTTAGCAATCGATACCGAAATGCTTCAAATCATTAGTTTAACATATTTAAGTTAATAAACCTTCTTTAACGCACTGAAGTCTACATAAAGCCTTAACGGTATAACTGCAGTGCATTTAGAAGAATTCCGTAATCTTATATTTAGGTATAAAGTCGATTTTCTTGTATTTACATATTTAGCAATCAAAATCGAAATGCTTCAAATCATTAGTTTAACATATTTAAGTTAATTAATCTTCTTTAACGTATTGAAGTTGATATAAAGCCATGGCGGCATAACGACAGTACATTTGGAAGAATTCCGTAGTCTTATATTTAGGTATAAAGTCGGTTTTCTTGTATATACACATTAAGCTATCGATATCGAAATGCTTCAAATCATTATTTTAACACATTAAGTTAATAAACGCTTTTTAGCTTACAGAAGTCTACATAAGGCCTTAACGGTATAACAGCAGTGCATTTAGAAGAACTCCGTAATCTTATAATTTTATATTTAGGTATAAAATCGATTTTCTTGTATTTACACATTTAGCAATCGATATCGAAATGCATCAAATAACTGGTTTAGCATATTTAATTAATTACCTTCTTTATCTTACTGAAGTTTACATAACTGGTTTAGCATATTTAATTAATTACCTTCTTTATCTTACTGAAGTTTACATAAAGCAATTACGGCATAACGACAGTAGATTTGGAAGAATTTCGTAATCTTATATTTAGGTATAAAGTCGATTTTGTTGTATATACACATTAAGCGATCGATATCGAAATGCTTCAAATCATTAGTTTAACATGTTTAAGTTAATTAACCTTTTTTATCTTACTGAAGTTTACATAAAGCCAAAACTGTATAATGGCAGTGCATTTGGAAGAATTCCGTAATCTTATATTTAGGTATAAAGTCGATTTTGTTGTATATAAGCATCTAGGAATCGATATCGAAATGCTTCAAATCATAAGTTTAACATATTTAAGTTAATTAACCCTCTTTATCTTACTGAAGTCTACAAACGGCTTAACGGCATAAAGGGAAAGCATTTAGAAGAAATACGTAATCTTATATTTAGGTATAATGTCGATTTTGTTGTATTTGCACATTTAGCAATCGATATCGAAATGCTTCAAATCATTAGTTTAACATATTTAAGCTAATTAACCCTCTTTATCTTACTAAAGTCTACAAAAGGCTTAACGGCGTAACGGCAGTGCATTTGGAAGAATTCCGTTATCTTATATTTAGGTATAAAGTCGATTTTCTTGTATATACTCATTTAGCAATCGATATCGAAATGCTTCAAATCATTAGTTTAAAATATTTAAGTTCATAAACCTTCTTTAACGGACTGAAGTTGGCGTAAAGCAATGGCGGCATAACGGCAGTGCATTTAGAAGAATTCCGTTATCTTATATTTAGGTATAAAGTCGATTTTGTTGTATAAATATACGCATTTAGCAATCGATATCGAAGTGCTTCAAATCATTCGGTTAACATATTTAAGTTAATTAACCTTCTTTAACGTATTGAAGTTGATATAAAGCCATGGCAGCATAACGACAGTACATTTGGAAAAATTCCTTATGTTTAGGTATAAATTCGATTTTCTTGTATATACACATTTAGCAAGCGATATCGAAATGCTTCAAATCATTAGTTTAACATATTTAAGTTAATAAACCTTCTTTAACGAACTGAAGTCTACAAAAGCTTTAACGTCATATTGGCAGTGCATTTGGAAGAATTCCGTAACCTTATATTTAGGTATGAAGTCGATTTTCTTGTATATACACATTTAGCAATCGATAACGAAATGCTTCAAATCATTGGTTTAACATATTGAGGTTAACTAACCTTCTTTATCTTACTGAAGTTTTCATAAAGCCATAACGGTATAACGGCAGTGCATTTAGAAGAATTCCGTAAACTCATATTTAGGTATAAAGTCGATTTTGCTGTATATACATATTTAGCAATCCATTTCGATATGCTTCAACTCATTAGTTTAACATATTTAAGTTAATAAACTTTCTTTAACGAACTGAAATTGGCATAAGGCTATTGCGGCATAACGGCAGTGCAAGTAGAAGAATTCCATTATCTTATATTTAGGTATAAAGCCGATTTTCTTGTATATACACATTTAGCAATCGATACCGAAATGCTTCAAATCATTAGTTTAACATATTTATGTTAATAAACCTTCTTTAACGCACTGAAGTCTACATAAAGCCTTAACGGTATAACTGCAGTGCATTTAGAAGAATTCCGTAATCTTATTAGGTATAAAGTCAATTTTCTTGTATTTACATATTTAGCAATCGAGATCGAAATGCTTCAAATCATTAGTTTAACATATTTAAGTTAATAAACCTTCTTTAACGAACGGAAGTTGGCATAAAGCCATGGCCGCATAACGACAATACATTTGGAAGAATTCCGTTGTCTTATATTTATGTATAAAGTCGATTTTCTTGTATATACACATTTACCTATCGATATCGAAATGCAAATCATTAGTTTAACATATTAAGTTAATAAACGCTTTTTAGCTTACTGAAGTCTACATAAAGCCTTAAGAGTATAACGGCAGTGCATTTAGAAGATATCTATAATGTTATAATTTTATATTTAGGTATAAAGTCGCTTTTCTTGTGTTCACACATTTAGCAATATATATCGAAATGCTTCAAATAACTGGTTTAGCATATTTAAGTTAATTAACCTTCTTTATCTTAATGAAGTTTAAATAAAGCCTTAACGGCATTACGGCGGTACATTTATATGAATTCCGTTATCTTATATTTAGGTATAAAGTCGATTTTGTTGTACATACGCATTTAGCAATCGATATCGAAATGCTTCAAATCATTAGTTTAACATATTTAAGTTAATTAACCTTCTTTAACGTAATGAAGGTGATATAAAGCCATGGCGGCATAACGACATTGCAGGTAGAAGAGTTCCGTAATCTTATGTTTAGGTATATAGTCGATTTTCTTGTATCTACACATTTAGCAATCGATATCGAAAATCTTCAAATCATTAGTTTAACATATTTATGTTAGTTAAACTTCTTTAACGTAATGAAGTTGATATAAAGCCATGGCGGCATAAGGACAGTGCATTAAGAAGCATTCCGTATTCTTATATTTAGGTATAAAGTCGATTTTGTTGTATATGCGCATTTAGCAATCGATATCGAAATGCTTCAAATCATTAGTTTAACATAATTCAGTTAATTAACCTTCTTTAACGTATTGAAGTTGATATAAAGCCATGGCGGCATAACGACAGTACATTTGGAAGAATTCCGCAGTCTTATATTTAGGTATAAAGTCAATTTTTCTTGTATATAAACATTTAGCAATCGATAACGAAATGCTTCAAATCGTTAGTTTAACATGTCGTAGTTAATTAACCTTCTTTAACGGTACTTAGGTATAAAGTCGATTTTCTTGTATACGCACATTTAGTTATCGATATCGAAATGCTTCAAATTTTTCGTTCAACATATTTATGTTAATAAACCTTCTTTAACGATCTGAAGTTGGCATATAGCCATGGCGGCATAACGGCAGTGCATGTAGAAGAATTCCGTAATCTTATATTTAGGTATAAAGTCGTTTTTCTTGTATATACACATTTAGCTATCGATATCGAAATGCTTCAAATAACTGGTTTGGCATAATTAAGTTAATTAACCTTCTTTATCTTACTGAAGTTTATATAAAGCCATAACGGCATAACGGCAGTTTATTTATATGAATTCCGTTATCTTATATTTAGGTATAAAGTCGATTTTGTTGTAAATACACATTTAGCAATCGATATCGAAAATCTTCAAATCATTATTTTAACATATTTAAGTTAGTTAACCTTCTTTACCGTAATGAAGGTGATATAAGGCCATGGCGGCATAACGACAGTAGATTTGGAAGATTCCCGTAATCTTATATTTAAGTATAAAGTAGATTTTGTTGTATATACACGTTAAGCAATCGATAGCGAAATGCTTCAAATCATTATTTTAACATATTTAAGTTAAGTAACCTTCTTTATCTTACTGAAGTTTACATAAAGCCAAAACGGTATAACGGCAGTGCATTTGGAAGAATTTCGTAATCTTATATTTAGGTAAAAAATGCTTCAAATCTTTCGTTTAACATATTTAAGTTAGTTAACATTCTTTAACGTAATGAAGGTGATATAAAGCCATGGCGGCATAACGGCAGTGCATGTAGAAGAATTCCGTAATCTTATCTTTAGGTATAAAGTCGATTTTCTTGTGTTCACACATTTAGCAATATATATCGAAATGCTTCAAATAACTGGTTTAGCATATTTAAGTTAATTAACCTTCTTTATCTTAATGAAGTTTAAATAAAGCCTTAACGGCATTACGGCGGTACATTTATATGAATTCCGTTATCTTATATTTGGGTATAAAGTCGATTTTGTTGTACATACGCATTAAGCAATCGATATCGAAATGCTTCAAATCATTAGTTTAACATATTTAAGTTAATTAACCTTCTTTAACGTAATGAAGGTGATATAAAGCCATGGCGGCATAACGACATTGCAGGTAGAAGAGTTCCGTAATCTTATGTTTAGGTATATAGTCGATTTTCTTGTATCTACACATTTAGCAATCGATATCGAAAATCTTCAAATCATTAGTTTAACATATTTATGTTAGTTAAACTTCTTTAACGTAATGAAGTTGATATAAAGCCATGGCGGCATAAGGACAGTGCATTAAGAAGCATTCCGTATTCTTATATTTAGGTATGAAGTCGATTTTCTTGTATATACACATTTAGCAATCGATAACGAAATGCTTCAAATCATTGGTTTAACATATTGAGGTTAATTAACCTTCTTTAACGGACTGAAGTTGGCATAAAGCAATGGCGGCATAACGGCAGTGCATTTAGAAGAATTCCGTAATCTTATATTTAGGTATAAAGTCGATTTTGTTGTATAAATATACGCATTTAGCAATCGATATCGAAGTGCTTCAAATCATTCGGTTAACATATTTAAGTTAATTAACCTTCTTTAACGTATTGAAGTTGATATAAAGCCATGGCAGCATAACGACAGTACATTTGGAAAAATTCCTTATGTTTAGGTATAAATTCGATTTTCTTGTATATACACATTTAGCAAGCGATATCGAAATGCTTCAAATCATTAGTTTAACATATTTAAGTTAATAAACCTTCTTTAACGAACTTAAGTTAACATAAAGCCATGGCGACATAACGGCAGTGCAGTTAGAAGAATTCTGTAATCTTATATTTAGGTATGAAGTCGATTTTCTTGTATATACACATTTAGCAATCGATAACGAAATGCTTCAAATCATTGGTTTAACATATTGAGGTTAATTAACCTTCTTTATCTTACTGAAGTTTTCATAAAGCCATAACGGTATAACGGCAGTGCATTTAGAAGAATTCCGTAAACTTATATTTAGGTATAAAGTCGATTTTGCTGTATATACATATTTAGCAATCCATTCCGATATGCTTCAACTCATTAGTTTAACATATTTAAGTTAATAAACCTTCTTTAACGAACTGAAATTGGCATAAGGCTATTGCGGCATAACGGCAGTGCAAGTAGAAGAATTCCGTTATCTTATATTTAGGTATAAAGCCGATTTTCTTGTATATACACATTTAGCAATCGATACCGAAATGCTTCAAATCATTAGTTTAACATATTTATGTTAATAAACCTTCTTTAACGCACTGATGTCTACATAAAGCCTTAACGGTATAACTGCAGTGCATTTAGAAGAATTCCGTAATCTTATAATTTTATATTTAGGTATAAAATCGATTTTCTTGTATTTACACATTTAGCAATCGATATCGAAATGCATCAAATAACTGGTTTAGCATATTTAAGTTAATTAACCTTCTTTATCTTACTGAAGTTTACATAAAGCAATAACGGCATAACGACAGTAGATTTGGAAGAATTTCGTAATCTTATATTTAGGTATAATGTCGATTTTGTTGTATATACACATTAAGCAATCGATATCGAAATGCTTCAAATCATTAGTTTAACATGTTTAAGTTAATTAACCTTCTTTATCTTACTGAAGTTTACATAAAGCCAAAACTGTATAATGGCAGTGCATTTGGAAGAATTCCGTAATCTTATATTTATGTATAAAGTCGATTTTGTTGTATATAAGCATCTAGGAATCGATATTGAAATGCTTCAAATCATAAGTTTAACATATTTAATTTAATTAACCCTCTTTATCATACTGAAGTCTACAAACGGCTTAACGGCATAAAGGGAAAGCATTTAGAAGAAATACGTAATCTTATATTTAGGTATAATGTCGATTTTGTTGTATTTGCACATTTAGCAATCGATATCGAAATGCTTCAAATCATTAGTTTAACATATTTAAGCTAATTAACCCTCTTTATCTTACTAAAGTCTACAAAAGGCTTAACGGCGTAACGGCAGTGCATTTGGAAGAATTCCGTTATCTTATATTTAGGTATAAAGTCGATTTTCTTGTATATACTCATTTAGCAATCGATATCGAAATGCTTCAAATCATTAGTTTAAAATATTTAAGTTCATAAACCTTCTTTAACGGACTGAAGTTGGCATAAAGCAATGGCGGCATAACGGCAGTGCATTTAGAAGAATTCCGTAATCTTATATTTAGGTATAAAGTCGATTTTGTTGTATAAATATACGCATTTAGCAATCGATATCGAAATGCTTCAAATCATTAGTTTAACATATTTATGTTAATAAACCTTCTTTAACGAACTGAAGTTAACATAAAGCCATGGCGACATAACGGCAGTGCATTTAGAAGAATTCCGTAATCTTATATTTAGGTATGAAGTCGATTTTCTTGTATATACACATTTAGCAATCGATAACGAAATGCTTCAAATCATTAGTTTAACATATTGATGTTAATTAACCTTCTTTATCTTACTGAAGTTTTCATAAAGCCATAACGGTATAACGGCAGTGCATTTAGAAGAATTCCGTAAACTTATATTTAGGTATAAAGTCGATTTTGCTGTATATACATATTTAGCAATCCATTTCGATATGCTTCAACTCATTAGTTTAACATATTTAAGTTAATAAACCTTCTTTAACGAACTGAAATTGGCATAAGGCTATTGCGGCATAACGGCAGTGCAAGTAGAAGAATTCCGTTATCTTATATTTAGGTATAAAGCCGATTTTCTTGTATATACACATTTAGCAATCGATACCGAAATGCTTCAAATCATTAGTTTAACATATTTATGTTAATAAACCTTCTTTAACGCACTGAAGCCTACATAAAGCCTTAACGGTATAACTGCAGTGCATTTAGAAGAACTCCGTAATCTTATTAGGTATAAAAACAATTTTCTTGTATTTACATATTTAGCAATCGAGATCGAAATGCTTCAAATCATTAGTTTAACATATTTAAGTTAATAAACCTTCTTTAACGAACGGAAGTTGGCATTAAGCCATGGCCGCATAACGACAATACATTTGGAAGAATTCCGTTGTCTTATATTTATGTATAAAGTCGATTTTCTTGTATATACAAATTTACCTATCGATATCGAAATGCTTCAAATCATTAGTTTAACATATTAAGTTAATAAACGCTTTTTAGCTTACTGAAGTCTACATAAAGCCTTAAGAGTATAACGGCAGTGCATTTAGAAGATATCTATAATGTTATAATTTTATATTTAGGTATAAAGTCGCTTTTCTTATGTTCACACATTTAGCAATATATATCGAAATGCTTCAAATAACTGGTTTAGCATATTTAAGTTAATTAACCTTCTTTATCTTAATGAAGTTTAAATAAAGCCTTAACGGCATTACGGCGGTACATTTATATGAATTCCGTTATCTTATATTTAGGTATAAAGTCGATTTTGTTGTACATACGCATTTAGCAATCGATATCGAAATGCTTCAAATCATTCGTTTAACATATTTAAGTTAATTAACCTTCTTTAACGTAATGAAGGTGATATAAAGCCATGGCGGCATAACGACATTGCAGGTAGAAGAGTTCCGTAATCTTATGTTTAGGTATATAGTCGATTTTCTTGTATCTACACATTTAGCAATCGATATCGAAAATCTTCAAATCATTAGTTTAACATATTTATGTTAGTTAAACTTCTTCAACGTAATGAAGTTGATATAAAGCCATGGCGGCATAAGGACAGTGCATTAAGAAGCATTCCGTATTCTTATATTTAGGTATAAAGTCGATTTTGTTGTATATGCGCATTTAGCAATCGATATCGAAATGCTTCAAATCATTAGTTTAACATAATTCAGTTAATTAACCTTCTTTAACGTATTGAAGTTGATATAAAGCCAAAAATGCTTCAAATCTTTCGTTTAACATATTTAAGTT
>JAPZAG010003475.1:0-10309 GCA_027475135.1 Bactrocera correcta | reverse complement strand
AAACATTTCGATATCGCTTGCTAAATGTGTATATACAAGAAAATCGAATTTATGCCTAAATATAAGATAACGGAATTCTTCTAAACGCACTGCCGTTATACCGTTAAGGCTTTATGTAGACTTCAGTAAGATAGAGGGGAAAAATTTAAACATAAATATGTTAAACTTATGATTTGAAGCATTTCGATATCGATTGCTAAATATGTAAATACAATAAAATCGACTTTGTACCTAAATATAAGATTACGGAATTCTTTTAAATGCACTGCAGTTATCCCGTTAAGGCTTTATGTACACTTCAGTGCGTTAAAGAAGGTTTATTATAAATAACTTGAAAATGTAAAACTAATGATTTAAAGCATTTCGATATAGATTGCTATATGTGTATGTACAACAATATGGACTTTATACCTAAATAAAAGATAACGGAATTCTTCTACATGCACTGCCGTTATGCCGTTAAGGCTTTTGTAGACTTCAGTATGAAAAAGAGGGTTAATTAACTTAAATATGTTAAACTAATATTTTGAAGCATTTCGATATCGATTGCTAAATGAGTATATACAAGAAAATCGAATTTATACCTAAATATAAGATTATGGAATTCTTCTAACTGCACTGCCGTTATGCCGCCATGGCTTCATGTCACCTTCGGTAGGTTAAAGAAGGTAATTTAACTTAAATATGTTAAACTAATGATTTGAAGCATTTCGATATCGATTGCTAAATGTGCTAGTACAAGAAACTTTACTTTATAATAAACATAGGATAACGGAATTTTTCCCAAATGCATTGCCGTTAATCCGCCATAGCTTTATGTCAACTTCAGTTCGTTAAAGAAGGTTTGTTAACTTAAATATGTTAAACTAATGATTTGAAGCATTTCGATATCGATTGCCAAATATGTATACAAGAAAATCGATTTTATGCCTTAATATAAGATTACGGAATTCTTCTAAATGAACTGCAGTTATACCGTTAAGGCTTTATGTAGACTTCAGTGCGTTCAAGAAGGTTTATTAACTTAAATATGTTAAACTAATGATTTGAAGCATTTCGATATCGATAGCTAAATGTGTATATACAAAAAATCGACTTTATACCTAAATATAAGATAACGGAATTCTTCTACATGCACTGCCGTTATGCCATCATGGCTATATGCAAACTTCTGATCATTGAAGAAGGTATATTAACTTAAAAATGTTAAACTAATGAGTTGAACCATCTCGATATCGATTGCTAAATGTGTATATACAAAAAATCGACTTTATTCCTAAATATAAGATTACGGAATTCTTCCAAATGCACTGCCGTTATATCGTTATGGCTTTAAGTAAACTTCAGTAAAAAAAATAAGGATAATTAACTTAAATATGTTAAACTAATGATTTGAAGCATTTCGATATCGATTACAAAATGTGTAAATACAACAAAAACGACTTTATACCTAAATATAAAATTATAACATTACGGAATTCTTCTAAATGCACTGCCGTTATACCGTAAGGCTTTATGTAGACTTCAGTAAGCTAAAAAATGTTTATTAACTTAATATGTTAAACTAATGATTTCAAGCATTTCGATATGGATATCTAAATGTGTATATAAAAGAAAATCGACTTCATACCTAAATAAAAGATTACGGAATTCTTCCAAATGCACTGCCGTTAACCCGTCATGGCTTTATGTCAACTTCAGTTCGTTAAAGGAGGTTTGTTAGATTAAATATGTTAAACTAATGATTTGAAGCATATCGATATCGATTGCTAAATGTGTATATACAAGAAAATCGACTTTATACCTGAATAAAAGATAACGGAACTCTTCCAAATGCACTGCCGTTACGCCGCTAAGGTTTTTGTAGACTTCAGTAAGATAAAGAGGATTAATTAACTTAAATCTGTTAAACTAATATGTGAAGCATTTCGATATCGATTGCTAAATGTGTATATACAAGAAAATCGACTTTATACCTAAATATAAGATTACGGAATTGTTCTAAATGTACTGTCGTTATGCCGCCATGGCTTTGTATCACCTTCAATACGTTAAAGAAGGTTTATTAACTTAAATATGTTAAACTAATGATTTGAAGCATTTCGATATCGATTGCTAAATGTGTATTACAAAAAATCGACTTTATACCTAAATAAAGTAACGGAATTCTTAAAAATTTAACTGCCGTTATGCCGTTAGGCTTTTGTAAACTTCAGAAGAAAAAAAGGTTAATTAACTTAAATATGAAAACCCATTTTTGAACATTTCGATATCTTTAAAAAATGGTATTACAAGAAAATCGACTTTATCCTAAAAAAAGATACGGAATTCTTCCAAAGCACTGCCGTTATCCGATGGCTTTATTTAACTTCAGTTCGTTAAAGAAGGTTTTTAACTTAAATATTTTAAAACCCATTATTTGAAGCATTTCGATATCGATTGTTTAATGCTATTAAAAAAATCGACTTTATACCAAATAAAAGGGTACGGAATTCTTCCAAATGACTGCGTTATGCCGAGGCTTTTTAACTTAAATAGTTAAAAAAGGTTAAATTAACTTAAATTTAACAATGATTTGAAGCATTTCGATATCGTTGCTAAATTGTAATACAAGAAAATCAAATTTATACCTAAATAAAAAATTTAAAACCGGAATTTTCAAATGACTGCCGTTATCCGCAAGGTTTTTGAACTTCAAAAGAAAAAGAGGGTTAAAAATTAAATATGTTAAACTAATGATTGAAGCATTTCGATATCGATTGCTAAATGTGTATGTACAACAAAATCGACTTTATACCTAAATATAAGATAACGGAATTCATATAAATATACTGCCGTTATGCCGTTATGGCTTTATGTAAACTTCTGTAAGATAAAGAAGGTTAATTAACTTAAATATGCTAAACCAGTTATTTGAATCATTTCGATATCGATTGCAAAATGTGTATGTACAAGAAAATCGACTTTATGCCTAAATACAAGACTACGGAATTCTTCCAAACGCACTGCCGGTATGCCGTTATGGCTTTATATTAACTTCAGTTCGTTAAAGAAGGTTTATTAACTTAAATATGTTAAACCAGTTATTTGAAGCATTTCGATATCGATAGCTAAATATGTAAATACAAGAAAATCGACTTTATACCTAAATATAAGACTACGGAATTCTTCCAAATGTACTGTCGTTATGCCGCCATGGCTCTTTATCAACTTCAATACGTTAAAGAAGGTTAATTAACTTAAATATGTTAAATTAAGGATTTGAAGCATTTCGATATCGCTTGCTAAATGTGTATATACAAGAAAATCGAATTTATACCTAAATATAAAATTACAACATTACGGAATTCTTCTAAATGCACTGCCGTTAGGCTTTATGTAGACTTCAGTAAGCTAAAAAATTTTTATTAACATAATGTGTTAAACTAATGATTTCAAGCATTTCGATATGGATATCTAAATGTGTATATAAAAGAAAATCGACTTCATACCTAAATATAAGATTACGGAATTCTTCCAAATGCACTGCCGTTATGGCTTTATATCAACTGCAATACGTTAAAGAAGGTTAACTAACTTAAATATGTTAACCTAATGATTTGAAGCATTTCGATATCGCTTGCCAAATATGTATATACAAGCAAATCGACTTTATACCTAAATAAAAGATAACGGAATTCTTCTACATGCATTGCCGTTATGCCGTTAAGGCTTTTGTAGACTTCAGTATGGAAAAGAGGGTTAATTAACTTAAATATGTTAAACTTATGTTTTGAAGCATTTCGATATCGATTGCTAAATGAGTATATACAAGAAAATCGAATTTATACCTAAATATAAGTTTATGGAATTCTTCTAACTGCACTGCCGTTATGCCGCCATGATTTTATGCCAACTTCAGTTCTTTGAAGAAAGTTTATTAACTTGAATATGTTAAACTAATGAGTTGAACCATCTCGATATCGATTGCTAAATGTTTATATACAAAAATCGACTTTATTCCTAATTATAAGATTACGGAATTCTTCCAAATGCACTGCCGTTATACCGTTATGGCTTCATGTAAACTTCAGTAAGAAAAATAAGGATAATTAACTTAAGTATGTTAAACTAATGATTTGAAGCATTTCGATATCGATTAAAAAATGTGTATATACAAGAAAATCGACTTTTACTTAAATATAAGATAACGGAATTCTTCTACATGCACTGCCGTTATGCCGCCATGATTTTATGCCAACTTCAGTTCTTCGAAGAAAGTTTATTAACTTAAATATGTAAAACTAATGAGTTGAATTATTTCGATATCGATTGCTAAATATGTAAATACAAGAAAATCGACTTTATACCTTAATATAAGATTACGGAATTCTTCTAAATGCACTGCAGTTATACCGTTAAGGCTTTATGTAGACTTCAGTGCGTTAAAGAAGGTTTATTAACTTTAATATGTTAAAATAATGATTTGAAACATTTCGATATATATATCGACTTTATATCTAAATATAAGGTTATACCTAAATATAAGATTACGTAATTCTTCTAAATGCACTGCCGTTATTCCGTTAAGGCTTGATGTACACTTCAGGAAGATAAATAGGGTTAATTAACTTAAATATGTTAAACTAATGATTTGAAGCATTTCGATAACGAATGCTAAATGTGTATGTACAAAAAAATTGACTTTATACCTAAATATAAGCTAACGGAATTCATATAAATATACTGCCGTTATGCCGTTATGGCTTTATGTAAACATCAGTAAGATAAAGAAGGTTAATTAACTTAAATATGCTAAACCAGTTATTTGAAGCATTTCGATATCGATTGCAAAATGTGTATGTACAAGAAAATCGACTTTATGCCTAAGTATAAGACTACGGAGTTCTTCCAAATGCACTGCCGTTATGCCGTTATGCCGTTATGGCTTCATGTAAACTTCAGTAAGATAAAGAAGGTTAATTAACTTAAATATGTTAAACTAATGATTTGAAGCATTTCGATATCGATTGCTAAATGTGTATATACAAGAAAATCGACTTTATACCTAAATCTAAGATAACGGAATTCTTCTACATGCACTGCCGTTATGCCGCCATGATTTTATGCCAACTTCAGTTCTTTGAAGAAAGTTTATTAACTTAAATATGTTAAAATAATGATTTGAAACATTTCGATATATATATCGACTTTATATCTAAATATAAGATTATACCTAAATATAAGATTACGTAATTCTTCTAAATGCACTGCCGTTATGCCGTTAAGGCTTGATGTAGACTTTAGGGTTAACTAACTTAAATATGTTAAACTAATGATTTGAAGCATTTCGATATCGATTGCTCGATGTGTATATACAACAAATCGATTTTATACCTAAATATAAAATTACGGAATTCTTCTACATGCACTGCCGTTATGCCGCCATGGCTTCATGTCACCTTCAGTAAGTTAAAGAAGGTAATTTAACTTAAATATGTTAAACTAATGATTTGAAGCATTTCGATATCGATTGCTAAATGTGCTAGTACAAGAAACTTGACTTTATAACTAAACATAGGATAACGGAATTCTTCCAAATGCACTGCCGTTAATCCGCCATTGCTTTATGTCAACTTCAGTTCGTTAAAGAAGGTCTGTTAACTTAAATATTTTAAAAACTAATTATTTGAAGCATTTCGATATCGATTTCCAAATGCATATATACAAGAAAATCGACTTTATACCTAAATATAAGATTACGGAATTCTTCCAAATTACTGTCGTTATGCCGCCATGGCTTTATCTCACCTTCAATACGATAAAGATGGTTAATTAACTAAAATATGTTAAACTAATGATTTGAAGCATTTCGATATCGATTGCTAAATATGTAAATACAAGAAAATCGACTTGTTACCTTAATATAAGATTACGGAATTCTTCTAAAAGCACTGCAGTTATACCGTTAAGGCTTTATGTAGACTTCAGTGTTTTAAAAAAAGGTTTATTATAAATAACTTGAAAATGTAAAACTAATGATTTGAAGCATTTCGATATCGATTGCTAAATGTGTATATACAAGAAAATCGACTTTACATATACCTAAATATAAGATTACGGAATTCTTCCAAATGTACTGTCGTTATCCCGCCATGGTTTGTATCAACTACAATACGTTAAAGAAGGTTAATTTTTTTAAATATGTTAAACTAATGGTTTGAAGCATTTCGATATCGACTGCTAAATGTCTAAATACAACAAAATTGACTTTATACCTAAATATAAAATTATAACATTACGGATTTCTTCTAAATGCACTGCTGTTATACCGTTAAGGCTTTATGTAGACCTCATTAAGCTAAAAAATGTTCATTAACTTTATATGTTAAACTAATGATTTGAAGCATTTCGATATCGATAGGTAAATGTGTATATACAAGAAAATCGACTTTATACCTAAATATAAGATTACGGAATTTTTCCAAATGTGCTGTCGTTATGCCGCCATGGCTTTATATCAACTTCAATACGTTAAAGAAGGTTAATTAACTTAAATATGTTAAACTTATGATTTGAAGCATTTCGATATCGCTTGCTAAATGTGTATATAAAAGAAAACCGAATTTATACCTAAATATAAGATAACGGAATTATTCTAAACGCACTGCCGTTATGCCGTTAAGGCTTTATGTAGACTTCAGTAAGATAGAGGGGAATAATTAACTTAAATATGTTAAACTTATGATTTGAAGAATTTCGATATCGATTGCTAAATATGTAAATACAAGAAAATCGACTTTGTACCTAAATATAAGATTACAGAATTCTTTTAAATGTACTGCAGTTATACCGTTAAGGCTTTATGTAAACTTCAGTGCGTTAAAGAAGGTTTATTATAAATAACTTGAAAATGTAAAACTAATGATTTGAAGCATTTCGATATCGATTGCTAAATGTGTATGTACAACAATATCGACTTTATACCTGAATAAAAGATAACGGAATTCTTCTACATGCACTGCCGTTATGCCGTTAAGGCTTTTGTAGACTTCAGTATGAAAAAGAGGGTTAATTAACTTAAATATGTTAAGCAAATGTTTTGAAGCATCTCGATATCTATTGCTAAGTGAGTATATACAAGAAAATCGACTTTATACCTAAATATAAGATTATGGAATTCTTCTAAATGCACTGCCGTTATGCGCCATGGCTTCATGTCACCATCGGTAGGTTAAAGAAGGTAATTTAACTTAAATATGTTAAACTAAAGATTTGAAGCATTTCGATATCGATAGCTAACTCGCTAAATAATACAAGAAACTTGACTTTATACCTAAACATAGGATAACGGAATTCTTCCAAATGCACTGCCGTTAATCCGCCATGGCTTTATGTCAACTTCAGTTCGTTAAAGAAGGTTTGTTAACTTAAACATGTTAAACTAATGATTTGAAGCATTTCGATATCGATTGCTAAATGCGTATATTGAACAAAATCGACTTTATACCTAAATATAAGATTACGGAACTCTTCCAAATGCACTGCCGTTATGCCGCTAAGGCTTTTGTAGACTTCAGTAAGATAAAGAGGATTAATTAACTTAAATCTGTTAAACTAATAATGTGAAGCATTTCGATATCGATTGCTAAATGTGTATATACAAGAAAATCGACTTTATACCTAAATATAAGATTACGGAATTGTTCCAAATGTACTGTCGTTATGCCGCCATGGCTTTGTATCACCTTCAATACGTTAAAGAAGGTTTATTAACTTAAAGATGATAAACTAATGATTTGAAGCATTTCGATATCGATTGCTAAATGAGTATATACAAGAAAATCGAATTCATACCTAAATATAAGATTACGTAATTCTTCTAAATGCACTGCCGCTATGCCGTTTAGGCTTTTGCAGGCTTCAGTAAGAAAAAAGGGTTAAGTAACTTAAATATGTTAAACTAATGATTTGAAGCATTTCGATATCGATTGCTAAATGTGTATGTACAACAAAATCGACTTTATACCTAAATATAAGATAACGGAAATTTTCATATAAATATACTTTATGCCGTTATGGCTTTATGTAAATTAGTAAGAAAAGAAGGTTAATTAATTTAAATTCTAAACCAGTTTTTTAAACTTTTTTCTTTATATTAACTTCAGTTCGTTAAAGAAGGTTTATTAACTTAAATATGTTAAACCAGTTATTTGAAGCATTTCGATATCGATTGCTTAATGCATATATACAAGAAAAGCGACTTTATACCTAAATATAAGGCTACGGAATTCTTCCAAATGTACTGTCGTTATGCCGCCATGGCTCTTTATCAACTTCAATACGTTAAAGAAGGTTAATTAACTTAAATATGTTATACTAATGATTTGAAGCATTTCGATATCGCTTGCTAAATGTGTATATACAAGAAAATCGAATTTATACCAAAATATAAAATTATAACATTATAGAATTCTTCTAAATGCACTGCCGTTAGGCTTTATGTAGACTTCAGTAAGCTAAAAAATGTTTATTAACTTAATATGTTAAACTAATGATTTCAAGCATTTCGATATGGATATCTAAATGTGCATATAAAAGAAAATCGACTTCATACCTAAATATAAAATTACGGAATTTTTCCCAAATGCACTGCCGTTATGGCTTTATATCAACTGCAATACGTTAAAGAAGGTTAACTAACTTAAATATGTTAACCGAATGATTTGAAGCATTTCGATATCGCTTGCCAAATATGTATATACAAGAAAATCGAATTTATACCTAAATATAAGATAACGGAATTCTTCTAGATGCACTGCCGTTATGCCGTTAACGCTTTATGTAGACTTCAGTGCGTTAAAGAAGGTTTATTAACCTAAATATGTTATGCTAATGATTTAAAGCATTTCAATATCGATTGCTTAATGTGTATATACAAGAAAATTGACTTTATACCTAATTATAAGATTACGGAATTCACTCAAATATACTGCCGTTATGCCGTTATGGCTTTATTTAAACTTCAGTAAGTTAAAGAAGGTTAATTAACCTAAATATGCTAAACCAGTTATTTGAAGATTTTCGATATCGATTGTTAAATGTGTAAATCCAAGAAACTCGACTACATACCTAAATATAAGATTACGGAATTCTTCCAAATGCACTGCCGTTATGGTTTTATATCAACTTCAACACGTTAAAGAATGTTAATTAACTTAAATATGTTAAACTTATGATTTGAAGCATTTCGATATCGCTTGCCAAATATGTATATACAAGAAAATCGAATTCATACCTATATATAAGACTACGGAATTCTTCCATATGTACTGTCGTTATGCCGTTAACACTTTATGTAGACTTCAGTGCGTTAAAGAAGGTTTAATAACTTAAATATTGCTAAATGTGCAAATACAAAAAAATCGACTTTATACCTAAATATAAAATTATAACATTACGGAATTCTTCTAAATGCACTGCCGTTATACCGTTAAGGCATTATGTAGACTTTAGTAAGCTAAAAAATGTTTATTAATTTAATATGTTAAACAAATGATTTGAAGCATTTCGATATCGACTGCTAAATGTGTAAATACAAGAAAATCGACTTTATACCTAAATATAGGATTACGGAATTCTTTTACATCCACTGCCGTTATGCCACATTCAGACTGTTAAAGAAGGTTTATTAACTTATATATGTTAAACTAATGAGTTGAAGCATTTCGATATCGATTGCTAAATGTGTATATACAAGAAAATCGATTTTATACCTAAATAAAAGATTACGGAATTCACTCAAATATACTGCCGTTATGCCGTTATGGCTTTATTTAAACTTCAGTAAGTTAAAGAAGGTTAATGAATCTAAATATGCTAAACCAGTTATTTGAAGATTTGCGATATCGATTGCTAAATGTGTAAATCCAAGAAACTCGACTGCATACCTAAATTTAAGATTACGGAATTCTTCCAAATGCACTGCCGTTATTGTTTTATATCAACTTCAACACGTTAAAGAAGGTTAATTAACTTATATATTGTTACGATTTTACTGCTTGCTAGTTCACTTTGTTAGGTTCGTATCTCTGGATTGACAAATAAAACTACAACTGTTTAATTTAATTCAACTACTCTTTATTTCTCAACTCGTCTTCACTATAGCAGTTTGCTCTTAGCACTGATCGATTACGTTCGCGCTGCCACGGCTTATATAGCCACGCACTTCTCGCTGATGCCGACGTGTCCTTCTAGAATATCGCGTCTGGAAATTACCAGAACATAATGCTATACGGCGCCAGACGCAAGCAGACAGCCCGGCGCCAGA
>JAPZAG010003474.1:0-10318 GCA_027475135.1 Bactrocera correcta | reverse complement strand
ATCGATTGCTAATTTGTATTACAAAAAAATCGACTTTATACTAAATATAAGATAAGGGAATTCTTAAATTACTGCCGTTATGGCTTTTGTAAACTTCAAAAGTAAAGAAGGTTAATTAACTTAAATATGAAAACCCATTATTTGAAGCATTTCGATATCGATGCAAAATGGTATATAAAAAAATCGATTTACCTTTAATATGGATAGGGAATTTTTCCCAAATCATGCCGTTAGGGCTTTATGTAACTTCATTTGTAAAGGGGGTTTTATTACTAAAATATTTTAAAACCATTATTGAAGCATTTCGATATCGATTGCAAATGTTTTAAAAACAAAAAAATCGACTTTATACCTAAATATAAGTTTCGGAATTCTTTAATTACTGCGTTAGGGCCCCCTTTTTTAAACCCCTTCAAGTAAAGAAGGTTAATTATTTTAAATATGTTAAACAATTTGAAGCATTTCGATATCGATTGCAAATGTGTAATAAAAGAAAATCGACTTTATCCTTTAAAAAAAAATTATAACTTACGGAATTCTTCAAATCATGCCGTTAGGGCCCCCTTTTATTAAACTTAAATCGTTAAAGAAGGTTTTTAAATTTAAATATGTTAAACAATATTTGAAGCATTTCGATATCGAAAATCGACTTTAACCTAAATATAAGATGGGAAATTTTTTAAATCACTGTGTTATGCCGAAGGCTTTATAAACTTCAAAAGAAAAGGGGGGGGTTTAAATTTAAATTAAATATGTTAAACTAATGTTTGAAGCATTCGATATCGATTGCTAAATGTGTAATACAAAAAATTGACTTTATACCTAAATATAAGATAACTGAATTCCCTTCTAAATGCACTGCCGTTATGCCGCCATGGCTTTAGAACTTCCGTTCAGTAAGATAAAGAAGGTTTATTAACTTAAATATGTTAAACTAATGATTTGAAGCATTTCGATATCGATTGCTAAATGTGTATATACAAAAAAATCGACTTTATACCTAAATATAAGATAACGGAATTCTCTAAATGCACTGCCGTTATGCCGCCATGGCTTTATGTCAACTTCAGATACGTTAAAGAAGATTAATTAACTTAAATATGTTAAACTAATGATTTGAAGCATTTCGATATCGATTGCTAAATGTGTATATAAAAGAAAATCGACTTTATACCTAAATATAAGATACGGAATTCTTCTAAATGCACTGCCGTTATGCCGCCTGGCTTAATGCAACTTCAGATCGTTAAAGAAGGTTTATTACTTAAATATGTTAAACGTAATGAGTTTGAAGCATTCGATATCGATTGCTAAATGTGTATATACAACAAAATCGACCATTTATACCTAAATATAAAGATTACGGAATTTCTTCTAAATGCACTGCCGTAATGCCGCCATGGCTTTTAGATGCAACTTCAGTACGTTAAAGAAGGTTATTAACTTAAATATGTTAAACTAATGATTTGAAGCATCCGATATCGCATGCTTTATATACAAGAAAATCAGGTTTATTAACTTAAATATGTTAACTAATGATTTGAAGCATCTCGATATCGATGCTAAATCAAAGACTTTATACTAAATATAAGATACGGAATTCTTTAAATGCACTGCTGTTATGCCGAAGCTTTATATCAGACTTTAATACAGATAAAGAGGTTAATTAACTTAAATATGTTAAACTAATGATTTGAAGCATCTCGATATCGATTGCTAAATGTGTATATACAACAAAATCGACTTTATACCTAAATATAAGATAACGGAATTCTTCTAAATGCACTGCCGTTATGCCGCCATAGCTTTATATCAACTTCAATACGTTAAAGAAGATTAATTAACTTAAATATGTTAAACTAATGATTTGAAGCATTTCGATATCGCTGGCTAAATGTGTATATACAAGAAAATCGAATTTATACCTAAATATAAGATAACGGGATTCTTCTAAATGCACTGCCGTTATGCCGCCATGGCTTTATATCAACTTCAATACGTTAAAGAAGATTAATTATCTTAAATATGTTAAACTAATGATTTGAACCATTTCGATATCGATATCTAAATGTGTATATAAAAGAAAATCGACTTTATACCTAAATAAAAGATTACGGAATTCTTCTACATGCACTGCCGTAATGCCGCCGCGGCTTAATGCCAACTTCAGATCGTTAAAGAAGGTTTATTAACTTAAATATGTTAAGCTAATGAGCTGAAGCTTCTCGATATCGATTGCTAAATGTGTATATACAACAAAATCGACTTTATACCTAAATATAAGATTACGGATTTCTTCTAAATGCACTGCCGTTATGCCGCCATGGCTTTAGATCAACTTCAATACGCTAAAGAAGGTTAATTAACTTAAATATGTTAAACTAATGATTTGAAGCATTTCGATATCGCTTGTATATACAAGAAAATCAGGTTTATTAACTTAAATATGTTAAGCTAATGAGTTGAAGCATCTCGATATCGATTGCTAAATGTGTAAATACAACAATATCGACTTTATACCTAAATATAACATTACGGAATTCTTCTACATGCACTGCCGTTATGCCGCCATGGCTTTATGCCAACTTCAGTTCGTTATAGAAGGTTTATTAACTTAAATATGTTAAACTAATGATTTGAAGCATTTCGATATCGCTTGCTAAATGTCTACATACAAGAAAATCGACTTTATACCTAAATATAAGATAACGGAATTCTTTTAAATGCACTGCCGTTATGCCGTTAAGGCTTTATGCAGACTTCAGTAAGATAGAAAGGGTTAATTAACTTAAATATGTTAAACTAATGATTTGAAGCATTTCGATATCGCTTGCTAAATGTGTATATAAAACAAAATCGACTTTATACCTAAATATAAGATTACGGAATTCTTCTTAATGCACTGCCGTTATGCCGCCATGGCTTTATATCAACTTCAATACGTTAAAGAAGGTTAATTAACTTAAATATGTTAAACTAATGATTTGAAGCATTTCGATATCGCTTGCTAAATGTGCATATACAAGAAAATCGCCTTTATACCTAAATATAAGCTAACGGAATTCTTCTACATGCACTGCCGTTATGCCGCCATGGCTTTATGCCAACTTCAGTTCGTTAAAGAAGGTTTATTAGCTTAAATATGTTAAACTAATGAGTTGAAGCATCTCGATATCGATTGCTAAATGTGTTTATATACAAAATCGACTTTATACCTAAATATAAGATAACGGAATTCTTCGAAATGCACTGCCGTATGGCTTTATATTAACTTCAGTAAGATAAAGAAGGTTAATTAACTTAAATATGCTAAACCAGTTATTTGAAGCATTTCGATATCGATTGCAAAATGTGTATATACAAGAAAATCGACTTTATACCTAAATATAAGATTACGGAAATCTTCTACATGCACTGCCGTTTTGCCGCCGTGGTTTTATGCCAACATCCGTTCGTTAAAGAAGGTTTATTAACTTAAATATAATAAACTAATGATTTTAAACATTTCGATATCGATTGCTTAATGTGTATATACAAGAAAATCGACTTTATACCTAAATATAAGCTAACGGAATTCTTCTACATGCACTGCCGTTATGCCGTCATTGCTTTATGCCAACTTCAGTTCGTTAAAGAAGGTTTATGAACTTAAATATATTAAACTAATGAGTTGAAGCATTTCGATATCGATTGCTAAGTGAGTATATACAAGAAAGTCGACTATATATCTAAATATAAGATTACGGAATTCATCGAAATACACTCCCGTTATGCCGTTATGGCTTTATATCACCTTCATTACGTTAAAGAAGCTTTATTCACTTAAATATATTAAACTAATGAGTTGAAGCATTTCGATATCGATTGCTAAGTGAGTATATACAAGAAAGTCGACTATATATCTAAATATAAGATTACGGAATTCATCGAAATACATTCACGTTATGCCGTTATGGCTTTATATAAATTTCAGTACGCTAAAGAAGGTTAATTTACTTAAATATGCTAAACTAATGATTTGAAGCATTCCGATATCGATTGCTAAATGTGTAAATATAAGAAAGTCGACTTTATACCTAAATACAAGATCACGGAATTCATCGAAATACACTCCCGTTATGCCGTTATGGCTTTATATCACCTTCATTACGTTAAAGAAGCTTTATTCACTTAAATATATTAAACTAATGAGTTGAAGCATTTCGATATCGATTGCTAAGTGAGTATATACAAGAAAGTCGACTATATATCTAAATATAAGATTACGGAATTCATCGAAATACACTCCCGTTATGCCGTTATGGCTTTATATAAATTTCAGTACGCTAAAGAAGGTTAATTTACTTAAATATGCTAAACTAATGATTTGAAGCATTCCGATATCGATTGCTAAATGTGTATTTACAACAAAATCGATTTTATACCTAAATAAAAGTTTACGGAATTCACCCAAATATACTGCCGTTATGCCGTTGTGGCTTTATGTAAACTTCGGTAAAATAAAGAAGGTTAATTAACCTAAATATGCTAAACCAGTTATTTGAAGCTTTTCGATATCGATTGCTAAATACAAGAAAATCGACTTCATACCTAAATATGAGATTACGGAATTCTTATAAATGCACTGTCGTTATGCCGCCATGGCTTTATATTACCTTCATTATTTTAAAGAAGGTTAATTAACTTAAGTATGTTAAACTAATGATTTGAAGATTTTCGATATCGATTGCTAAATGTGTAAATACAAGAATATCGATACTGTCGTTATGGTGCCATGGCTTTATATCACCTTCATTACGTTAAAGAAGGTTAATTAACTTAAATATGTCAAACTAATGATTTGAAGCATTTCGATATCGATTGCTAAATGAGTATATACAAGAAAATCGACTTTATACCTAAATATAAGATTACGAAATTCTTCGAAATGCGCTGCCGTTATGCCGTTAAGGCTTTTGTAGACTTCAGTAATATAAAGAGGGTTAATTAACTTAAATATGTGAAACTAATGATTTGACGCATTTCGATATGGATTGCTAAATGAGTATATACAAAAAAATCGACTTTATACCTAAATAGAGGATTACGGAATGCTTCTAAATGCACTGCCGTTATGCCGTTAAGGCTTTTGTAGACTTCAGTAGAATAAAGAGGGTTAATTATCTTAAATATGTTAAACTCATGATTTGAAGCATTTCGATGTCGATTGCTAATTGCGTATATACAACAAAATCGACTTAATACCTAAATATAAGATTACGGAACTCTTCTAAATGCACTGCCGTTATGCCGTTAAGGCTTTTGTAGACTTCAGTAGAATAAAGAGGGTTAATTATCTTAAACATGTTAAACTCATGATTTGAAGCATTTCGATATCGATTGCTAAATGTGTATATACAAGAAAATCGACATTATACCTAAATATAAGAATGCGGAATTCTTCTACATGCACTGTCGTTATGCCGCCATGGCTTTTTATCACCTTCATTACGCTAAAGAAGGTTATTTTAAATATGTTAAACTAATGGTTCGAAGCATTTCGATATCGATTGCTAAATGTGTAGATACAAGAAAATCGACTTAATACCTAAATATAAGATTACGTTATTCTTCCAAATGCTTTGCCGTTATGGCGTTAATGCGTTTGTCGATTTCAGTAAGATAAAGAGGGTTAATTAACTTAAATATGTTTAACTAATGGTTCGAAGCATTTCGATATCGATTGCTAAATGTGTAGATACAAGAAAATCGACTTTATACCTAAATATAAAATTATAACATTACGGAATTCTTCTAAATGCACTGCCGTTATGCCGCCATGGCTTTATATAAACTTCAATACGTTAAAGAAGATTAATTAACTTAAATATGTTAAACTAATGATTTGAAGCATTTCGATATCGCTTGTATATACAAGAAAATCGAATTTATACCTTAATATAAGATAACGGGATTCTTCTAAATGCACTGCAGTTATGCCGCCATGGCTTTATATCAACTTTAATACGACAAAGAAGGTTTATTAACTTAAATATGTTAAACTAATGAGTTGAAGCATCTCGATATCGATTGCTAAATGTGTATATACAACAAAATTGACTTTATACCTAAATACAAGTTTACTGAATTCCTCTAAATGCACTGCCGTTATGCCGCCATGGCTTTACGCCAACTTCTGTTCGTTAAAGAAAGTTTATTAAATTAAATATTTTAAACTAATGATTTGAAGCATTTCGATATCGATTGCTAAATGTGTATATAAAAGAAAATCGACTTTATACCTAAATATAAGATAACGGGATTCTTCTAAATGCACTGCCGTTATAACGCCATGGCTTTATATCAACTTCAATACGTTAAAGAAGATAAATTATCTTAAATATGTTAAACTAATGATTTGAAGCATTTCGATATCGATATTTAAATGTGTGTATAAAAGAAAATCGACTTTATACCTAAATAAAAGATTACGGAATTCTTCTGCATGCACTGCCGTAATGCCGCCATGGCTTTAGATCAACTTCAGTACGTTAAAGAAGGTTAATTAACTTAAATATGTTAAACTAATGATTTGAAGCATTTCGATATCGCTTGTATATACAAGAAAATCAGGTTTATTAACTTAAATATTTTAAGCTAATGAGTTGAAGCATCTCGATATCGATTGCTAAATGTGTAAATACCACAAAATCGTCTTTATACATAAATATAAGATTACGGAATTCTTCTAAATGCACCGCCGTTATGCCGCCATAGCTTTATATCAACTTCAATACGTTAAAGAAGATTAATTAACTTAAATATGTTAAACTAATGATTTGAAGCATTTCGATATCGGTTGCTAAATGTTTATATACAACAAAATCGACTTTATACCTAAATATAAGATAACGGAATTCTTCTACAGGCACTGCCGTTATGCCGCCATGGCTTTATATCAACTTCAATACGTTAAAGAAGGTTAATTAACTTAAATATGTTAAACTAATGATTTGAAGCATTTCGATATCGCTTGCTAAATGTGTATATACAACAAAATCGACTTTATACCTAAAAATAAGATTACGGAATTCTTCTTAATGCACTGTCGTTATGCCGCCATGGCTTTATGCCAACTTCAGTTCGTTAAAGAAGGTTTATTAACTTAAATATGTTAAACTAATGATTTGAAACATTTCGATATCGCTTGCTAAATGTGTATATACAACAAAATCGACTTTATACCTAAATATAAGATTACGGAATTCTTCTTAATGCACTGTCGTTATGCCGCCATGGCTTTATATCACCTTCATTACGTTAAAGAAGGTTAATTAACTTAAATATGTTAAACTAATGATTTGAAGCATTTCGATATCGCTTGCTAAATGTGTATATACAAGAAAATCGACTTTATACCTAAATATAAGATAACGGAATTCCTCTACATGCACTGCCGTTATGCCGCCATGGATTTATGCCAACTTCAGTTCGTTAAAGAAGGTTTATTAACTTAACTATGTTAAACTAGTGAGTTGAAGCATCTCGATATCGATTGCTAAATGTGTATAAACAACAAAATCGACTTTATACCTAAATATAAGTTAACGGAATTCTTCCAAATGCACTGCCGTTATACCGTTAAGGCTTTTGTAGACTTCAGTAAGACAAAGAGGATTAATTAACTTAAATATGTTAAACTTATGATATAAGATTACGGAATTCTTCCATATGAACTGTCGTTATGCCACCATGGCTTTGTATCACGTTCAATACGTTAAAGAAGGTTAATTATTCTAAATATGTTAAACTAATGGTTTGAAGCATTTCGATATCGATTGCTAAATGTGCAAATACAAGAAAATCGACTTTATACCTAAATATAAAATTATAACATTACGTAATTCTTCTAAATGCACTGCCGCTATACCGTTAAGGCTTTATGTAGACTTCAGTAAGCTACAAAATGTTTATTAACTTAATATGTTAAACAAATGATTTGAAGCATTTCGATATCGATTGAAAAATGTGTATATACAAGAAAATCGACTTTATGCATAATATAAAATTACGGAATTCTTCTACATCCACTGCCGTTATGCCAACTTCAGATCGTTAAAGAAGGTTTATTAACTTAAACATGTTAAACTAATGAGTTCAAGCATTTCGATGTCGATTGCTAATTGCGTATATACAACAAAATCGACTTAATACCTAAATATAAGATTACGGAACTCTTCCAAATGCACTGCCGTTATGCCGTTAAGGCTTTTGTAGATTTCAGTAAGATAAAGAGGGTTAATTTACTTAAATATGTTAAACTTATGATTTGAGGCATTTCAATATCGATTGCTAAATGTGTAAATATAAGAAAATCGAATATATACTTAAATGTAAGATTACGGAATTCTTCTACATGCACTGTCGTTATGCCGCCATGGCTTTATATCTCTTTCATTACGTTAAAGAAAGTTAATTAACTTAAATATGTTAAACTAATGATTTGAAGATTTTCGATATCGATTGCTAAATGTGTAAATACAAGAAAATCGACTTTATACCTAAATAAAAGATCACGAAATCCTTCTACATGCACTGCCGTAATACCGCCGTGGCTATATGCCAAATTCAGATCGTTAAAGAAGGTTTATTAACTTAAATATGTTAAACTAATGAGTTGAAGCATCTCGATATCGATTGCTAAATGTGTATATACAACAAAATCGACTTTATACCTAAATATAACATTACGGAATTCTTCTACATGCACTGCCGTTATGCCGCCATGGCTTTATGCCAACTTCAGTTCGTTATAGAAGGTTTGTTAACTTAAATATGTTAAACTAATGAGTTGAAGCATCTCGATATCGATTGCTAAATGTGTATATACAAAAAAATCGACTTTATACCTAAATACAAGATTACGGATTTCTTCTAAAAGCACTGCCGTTATGCCGCCATGGCTTTAGATCAACTTCAATACGTTAAAGAAGGTTAATTAACTTAAATATGTTAAACTAATGATTTGAATCATTTCGATAGCGCTTGCTAAATGTGTACATACAAGAAAATCAACTTTATACCTAAATATAAGATAACGGAATTTTTCTACAGGCACTGCCGTTATGCCGCCATGGCTTTATGCCAACTTCAGTTCGTTAAAGAAGGTTTATTAACTCAAATATGTTAAACTAATGAGTTGAAGCATTTCGATATCGCTTGCTAAATGTGTATATACAACAAAATCGACTTTATACCTAAATATAAGATTACGGAATTCTTCTTCATGTACTGTCGTTATGCCGCCATGGCTTTATATCACCTTCATTACGTTAAAGAAGGTTAATTAACTTAAATATGTTAAACTAATGATTTGAAGCATTTCGATATCGCTTGCTAAATGTGTATATACAAGAAAATCGACTTTATACCTAAATATAAGATAACGGAATTCCTCTACATGCACTGCCGTTATGCCGCCATGGATTTATGCCAACTTCAGTTCGTTAAAGAAGGTTTATTAACTTAACTATGTTAAACTAATGAGTTGAAGCATCTCCATATCGATTGCTAAATGTGTATAAACAACAAAACGACTTTATACCTAAATATAAGTTTACGGAATTCTTCCAAATGCACTGCCGTTATACCGTTAAGGCTTTTGTAGACTTCAGTAAGACAAAGAGGATTAATTAACTTTAATATGTTAAACTTATGATTTGAAGCATTTCGATATCGATCGCTTAATGTGTATATACAAGAAAATCGACTTTATACCTAAATATAAGATTACGGAATTCTTCCAAATGAACTGTCGTTATGCCACCATGGCTTTGTATCACCTTCAATACGTTAAAGAAGGTTAATTATTCTAAATATGTTAAACTAATGGTTTGAAGCATTTCGATATCGATTGCTAAATGTGCAAATACAAGAAAATCGACTTTATACCTAAATATAAAATTATAACATTACGTAATTCTTCTAAATGCACTGCCGCTATACCGTTAAGGCTTTATGTAGACTTCAGTAAGCTACAAAATGTTTATTAACTTAATATGTTAAACAAATGATTTGAAACATTTCGATATCGATTGAAAAATGTGTATATACAAGAAAATCGACTTTATGCATAATATAAGATTACGGAATTCTTCTACATCCACTGCCGTTATGCCAACTTCAGATCGTTAAAGAAGGTTTATTAACTTAAACATGTTAAACTAATGAGTTCAAGCATTTCGATGTCGATTGCTAAATGCGTATAAACAACAAAATCGACTTTATACCTAAATATAAGTTTACGGAATTCTTCCAAATGCACTGCCGTTATACCGTT
>JAPZAG010003473.1:0-10323 GCA_027475135.1 Bactrocera correcta | reverse complement strand
TGGCTTTATAAACTTATTAAAAAAAAAGGGTTTATTACTTAAATATTTAAACTATGAGTTGAAGCATTTCGATATCGATTGCTAAATGAGTATATACAAGAAAGTCGACTATATATCTAAATATAAGATTACGGAATTCATATAAATATACTGCCGTTATGCCGTTATTGCTTTATGTAAACTTCAGTAAGATAAAGAAGGTTAATTAAGTGAAATATGCTAAACCAGTTATTTGAGGCATTTCGATATCGATTGCTAAATGTGTAAATACAAGAAAATCGACTTTATACCTAGATATAAAATTATAAGATTACGGAATTCTTCTACATGCACTGCCGTTATGCCGCCCTGGCTATATGCCAACTTCAGATCGTTAAAGAAGGTTAATTAACTTAGATATGTTAAACTAATGATTTGAAGTATTTCACTATCGATTGCTAAATGTTTATATACAACAAAATTGACTTTATACCTAAATATAACACTGCGGAATTCTTCCAAATGTACTGTCGTTATGCCGTTATGGCTTTATGTAAACTTCAGTAAGATAAAGAAGGTTAATTAACTTAAATATGTTAAACTTATGATTTGAAGCATTTCGATATCGTTTGCTAAATGCGCATATACAACAAAATCGACTTTATACCTAAATATAAGATTACGGAATTCTTCTACCTGCACTGTCGTTATGCAGCCATGGCTTTATATCACCTTCATCACGTTAAAGAAGGTTAATAACTTAAATATGTTAAACTAATGATTTGAAGATTTTCGATATCGATTGCTAAATGTGTAAGTACAAGAAAATCGACTGTATACCTAAATATAAGATAACGGAACTCTTCTACCTGCACTGTCGTTATGCCGCCATGGCTTTATATCACCTTCATTACGTTAAAGAAGGTTTATTAACTTAAATATGTTAAACTAATGATTTGAAGCATTTCGATATCGATTGCTAAATGCGTATATACAACAAAATCGACTTTATACCTAAATATAAGATAACGGAATTCATATAAATATACTGCCGTTATGCCGTTATGGCTTTATGTAAACTTTATTAAGATAAAGAAGGTTAATTAACTTAAATATGCTAAACCAGTTATTTGAAGCATTTCGATATATATTGTTAAATGTGTAAATACAAGAAAATCGACTTTATACCTAAATATAACATTACGGAGTTCTTCCAAATGCACTGCCGTTATACCGCTATGGCTTTATGAACACTTCAGTAAGAAAAATAAGGTTAATTAACTTAAATATGTTAAACTTATGAGTTGAACCATCTCGATATCGATTGCTAATGTGTATATACAACAAAATCGACTTTATACCTAAATATAAGATTACGGAATTCTTCTAAATGCACTGCCGTACAAGGTTAATTAACTTAAATATTTTAAACTAATGATTTGAAGCATTTCGTTATCGATTGCTAAATGTGTATATACAAGAAAATCGACTTTATACCTAAATATAAGATTACGGAATTCTTCTAAATGCACTGCCGTTATGCCGCCATGGCTTTAAGCCAACTTCCGATCGTTAAAGAAGGTTTATTTACTTAAATATGTTAAACTAATGAGTTGAACCATCTCGATATCGATTGCTAATGTGTATATACAACAAAAACTACTTTATACCTATATATAAGATTACGGAATTCTTCCAAATGCACTACCGTTATACCGTTATGGCTTTACGTAAACTTCAGTAAGAAAAATAAGGTTAATTAACTTAAATATTTTAAACTAATGATTTGAAGCATCTCGATATCGATTGCTAAATGTGCAAATACAACAAAATCGACATTATACCTAAATATAAGTATACGGAATTCTTCCAAATGCACTGCCGTTATACCGTTATGGCTTTATGTTAACTTCAGTTCGTTAAAGAAGGTTTATTAACTTAAATATGTTAAACTAATGATTTGAAGCATTTCGATACCGATTGCTAGATGCGTATATACAACAAAATCGACTTTATACCTAACTATAAGATTACGGAATTCTTCTAAATGCACTGTCGTTATGCCGCCATGGCTTTATATCACCTTCATTACGGTAAAGAAGGTTAACTAACTTAAATGTGTTAAACTAATGAGTTGAGGCATCTCGATATCGATCGCTAAATGTGTATATACAAGCAAATCGACTTTTTACATAAATATAAGACTACGGAATTCTTCTAAATGTACTGTCGTTATGCCGCAATGGCTTTATATCAACTTCAATACGTTAAAGAAGGTTAATTTACTTAAATATGTTAAGCTAATGATTTGAAGCATTTCGATATCGATAGCTAAATGTGTATATACAACAAAATCGACTTTATACCTAAATATAAGATTACGGAATTCTTCTAAATGCACTGCCGTTATGCCGCCATGGCCTTAAGCCAACTTCAGTTCGTTAAAGAAGGTTTATTAACTTAAATATGTTAAACCAGTTATTTGAGGCATTTCGACATCGATTGCTTAATGCATATATACCAGAAAATGGACTTTATAACTAAATATAAGACTACGGAATTCTTCCAAGTATACTGTCGTTATGCCGCTATGGCATTATATCACCTTCAATACGTTAAAGAAGGTTAATTAACTTAAATATCTTAAACTAATGAATTGAAGCATTTGGATATCGAGTGCTGAATGTGTATGTACAACAAAATCGACTTTATACCTAAATATAAGATAACGGAATTCATATAAATATACTGCCGTTATGGCTTTATGTAAACTTCAGTAAGATAAAGAAGGTTAATTAACTTAAATATGCTAAACCAGTTATTTGAAGCATTTCGATATCGATTGAAAAATGTGTATATACAAGAAAATCGACTTTATACCTAAGTGTAAGATTACGGAATTCTTCTAAATGCACTGTATCAACTTCAGTAAGATAAAGAAGGTTAATTAACTTAAATATGTTAAAGTAATGATTTGAAGCATTTCGTTATCGATTGCTAAATGTAAATATACAAGAAAATCGACTTTATACATAAATATACGATAACGGAATTCTTCTAAATGCACTGCCGTTATGCCGTTATGGCTTTATGTTTACTTCAGTTCGTTAAAGAAGGTTTATTAACTTAAATACGTTAAACCAGTTATTTGAAGCATTTCGATATCGCTTGCTAAATGTGTATGTAAAAGAAAATCGAATTTATACCTAAACATAAGATTACGGAATTCTTCCAAATGTACTGTCGTTATGCCGCCATGACTTTATGTCACCTTCATTACGTTAAAGAAGGCTAATTAACTTAAATATGTTAAACTAATGATTTGAAGCATTTCGATATCGATTGCTAAATGTGTATATACAAGAAAATCGACGTTATACCTAAATATAAAATTATAACATTACGGAATTCTTCTAAATGCACTGCCGTTATACCGTTAAGGCTTTATGTAGACTTCAGCAAGCTAAAAAGCGTTCATTAAATTAATATGTTAAACTAATTATTTGAAGCATTTCGATATCGATAGCTAAATGTGTATAGACAAGAAAATCGACTTTATACCTAAATACAAGATTACGGAATTCTTCTACATGCACTGCCGTTATGCCGTCATGGCTATATGCCAACTTCAGATCGTTAAAGAAGGTTAATTAACTTAGATATGTTAAACTAATGATTTGAAGTATTTCGATATCGATTGCTTAATGTTTATATACAAGAAAATTGACTTTATACCTAAATATAAGAATTCTTTCAAATGTACTGCCGTTATGCCGCCATGGCTTTATATCAACTTCAATACGTTAAAGAAGGTTAATTAACTTAAATATGTTAAACTTATGATTTGAAGCATTTCGATATCGATCGCTAAATGCGTATATACAACAAAATCGACTTTATACCTAAATATAAGATTACGGAATTCTTCTACCTGTACTGTCGTTATGCCGCCGTGGCTTTATATCACCTTCATTACGCTTAAGAAGGCTAATTAATTTAAATATGTTAAACTAATGATTTAAAGCATTTCGATATCGATTGCTAAATGCGTATATACAACAAAATCGACATTATACCTAAATATAAGATAACGGAATTCATATAAATATACTGCCTTTATGCTGTTATGGCTTTATGTAAACTTCATTAAAATAAAGAAGGTTAATTAACTTAAATATGCTAAACCAGTTATTTGAAGCATTTCGATATATATTGCTAAATGTGTAAATACAAGAAAATCGACTTTATACCTAAATATAACATTATAACATTACGGAATTCTTCTATATGCACTGCCGTTATGCTGCTAAGGCTTTATCTAGACTTCAGTAAGCTAAAAAGCGTTTATTAACTTAATATGTTAAACTAATGATTTGAAGCATTTCGATATTGATAGCTAAATGTGTATATACAAGAAAATCGACTTTATACATAAATATAAGACTACGGAATTCTTCCAAATGTATTGTCGTTATGCCGCCATGGCTTTATGCAAACTTCCGTTCGTTAAAGAAGCTTTATTAACTTAAATATGTTAAACGAATGATTTAAAGAATTTCGATATCGATTGCGAAATATGTAAATACAAGAAAATCGACTTTATACCTAAATATAGGATTACGGAATTCTTCTAAATGCACTGCAGTTATACCGATTAGGCTTTATGTAGACTTCAGTGCGTTAAAGAAGGTTTATTAACTTAAATATATTAAACTAATGATTTGAAGCATTTCGGTATCGATTGCTAAATGTGTATATACAAGAAACTCGGCTTTATACCTAAATATAAGATAACGGAATTCTTCTACATGCACTGCCGTTATGCCGCCATAGCTTTATGCCAACTTCAGTTCGTTATAGAAGGTTTATTAACTTAACTATGTTAAACTAATAAGTTGAAGCATCTCGATATCGATTGCTAAATATGTATATACAACAAAATCGACTTTATACCTAAATATAAGTTTACGGAATTCATCCAAATGCCCTGCCGTTATGCCGTTAAGGCATTATGTAGACTTACTGAAAGCTAAAAAGCGTTTATTAACTTAAATATGTTAGACTAATGATTTGAAGCATTTCGATATCGCTTGCTAAATGTGTATATACAAGAAAATCGAATTTATACCTAAACATAAGATTACGGAATTCTTCCAAATGTACTGTCGTTATGCCGCCATGGCTTTGTATCAACTTCAAAACGCTAAAGAAGGTTAATTAACTTAAATATGTTAAACTAATGATTTGAAGCATTTCGATATCGATTGCTAAATGCGTATATTTATACAACAAAATCGACTTTATACCTAACTATAAGTTTACGGAATTCTTCCAAATGTACTGTTATTATGCCGCCATGGCCTTGTATCACCTTCAATACGTTTAAGAAGGTTTATTAACTTAAATATGTTACACTATTGATTTGAAGCATTTCGATATCGATTGCTAAATGAGTATATACAAGAAAATCGAATTCATACCTAAATATAAGATTACGGAATTCAACTACATGCACTGTCGTTATGCCGCCATGGCTTTATATCACCTAAATTACGTTAAAGAAGGTTAATTAACTTAAATATGTTAAACTAATGATCTGAAGCATTTCGATGTTGATTGATAAATGCGTATATACAACAAAATCGACTTAATACCTAAATATAAGATTACGGAACTCTTCGAAATGCACAGCCGTTATGCCGTTAAGGCTTTTGTAGACTTCAGTAAGATAAAGTGCGTTAAAAAACTCAAATATGTTAAACTAATGATTTGAAGCATTTCAAAATTGATTGCTAAATGTGTATGTACAACAAAATCGACTTTATACCTAAATATAAGATAACGGATTTCATATAAATATACTGCCGTTATGGCTTTATGTAAACTTCAGTAAGATAAAAAGGTTTAATTAACTTAAATATGCTAAACCAGTTATCTGAAGCATTTCGATATCGATTGCGAAATGTATATATACAAGAAAATCGACTTTATACCTAAATATAAGATTACGGAATTCTTCCACATGTACTGTCGTTATGCCGCCATGGCTTTATATCACCTTCAATACGCTAAAGAAGATTAATTACTTTAAATATGTTAAACTAATGGTTTGAAGCATTTCGATATCGATTGCTAAATGTGTAAATACAAGAAAATCGACTTTATACCTAAATATAAATTTACAACATTACGGAATTCTTCTAAATGCACTGCCGTTATACCGTTAAGGCTTTATGTAGACTTCAGTAAGCTAAAAATGTTTATTAACTTGTGTATATAAAAGAAAATCACTTTATACCTAAATATAAGATTACAGAATTCTACTACATGCACTGCCGTAATGCCGCCGTGGCTATATGCCAACTTCAGATCGTTAAAGAAGGTTTATTAACTTAAATATGTTAAGCTAATGAGTTGAAGCATCTCGATATCGATTGCTTAATGTGTATGTACAAGAAAATCGATATTATACCTAAATAAAAGATTACGGAATTCACCCAATTATACTGCCGTTATGGCGTTATGTAAACTTCGGTAAGATAAAGAAGGTCAATTAACCTAAATATGATAAACCAGTTATTTGAAGCATTTCGATATCGATTACTAAATGCGTATATACAAGAAAGTCGATTTTATACCTAAATATAATATTACGGAATTCTTCTAAATGCACTGCCGTTATGCCGCCAAGGCTTTACGCCAACTTCTGTTCGTTAAAGAAGGTTTATTAAATTAAATATGTTAAACTAATGATTTGAAGCATTTCGATATCGATTGCTAATGTGTATATATAAGAAAATCGACTTTATACAAAAATATAAGATTACGGAATTCTTCTAAATGCACTGCCGTTATGCCGCCATGGCTTTAAGCCAACTTCCATTCGTTAAGGAATGATTTGAAGCATATCGATATCGATTGCTTAATGCATATATTCAAGAAAATCGACTTTATACCTAAATATAAGATTACGTAATTCTTCTAAATGCACTGCCGTTATGCCGCTAAGGCTTTTGTAGACTTCAGCAAAATAAAGATGTTTAATTAACTGAAATTTGTTAAACTAATGATTTGAAGCATTTCGATATCGCTTGCTTAATGTGTATATAAAAGAAAATCGAATTTATATCTAAACATAAGATTACGGAATACTTCCAAATGTACTGTTGTTATGCCGCTATGGCTTTATATCACCTAAATTACGTTAAAGAAGGCTAATTAACTTAAATATGTTAAACTAATGATTTGAAGAATATCGATATCGATTGCTAAGTGTGTATATACAAGAAAATCGACTTTATACCTAAATATAAGTTAACGGAATTCTTCTACATGCACTGCCGTTATACCGCCATGGCTTTATGCCAACTTCAGTTCGTTAAAGAAGGTTTATTAGCTTAAATATGTTAAACTAATGAGTTGAAGCATCTCGATATCGATTGCAAAATGTGTTTATATACAAAATCGACTTTATACCAAAATATAAGTTTACGGAATTCTTCCAAATGCACTGCCGTTATACCGCTATGGCTTTATGTAAACTTCAGTAAGAAAAAAAAGGATAATTAACTTAAATATGTTACACTATTGATTTGAAGCATTTCGATATCGATTGCTAAATGAGTATATACAAGAAAATCGAATTCATACCTAAATATAAGATTACGGAATTCAACTACATGCACTGTCGTTATGCCGCCATGGCTTTATATCACCTAAATTACGTTAAAGAAGGTTAATTAACTTAAATATGTTAAACTAATGATCTGAAGCATTTCGATGTTGATTGATAAATGCGTATATACAACAAAATCGACTTAATACCTAAATATAAGATTACGGAACTCTTCGAAATGCACAGCCGTTATGCCGTTAAGGCTTTTGTAGACTTCAGTAAGATAAAGTGCGTTAAATAACTCAAATATGTTAAACTAATGATTTGAAGCATTTCAAAATTGATTGCTAAATGTGTATGTACAAAAAAATCGACTTTATACCTAAATATAAGATAACGGATTTCATATAAATATACTGCCGTTATGGCTTTATGTAAACTTCAGTAAGATAAAAAGGTTTAATTAACTTAAATATGCTAAACCAGTTATCTGAAGCATTTCGATATCGATTGCGAAATGTATATATACAAGAAAATCGACTTTATACCTAAATATAAGATTACGGAATTCTTCCACATGTACTGTCGTTATGCCGCCATGGCTTTATATCACCTTCAATACGCTAAAGAAGGTTTATTAGCTTAAATATGTTAAACTAATGAGTTGAAGCATCTCGATATCGATTGCTAAATGTGTTTATATACAAAATCGACTTTATACCTAAATATAAGTTTACGGAATTCTTCCAAATGCACTGCCGTTATACCGCTATGGCTTTATGTAAACTTCAGTAAGAAAAAGAAGGATAATTAATTTAAAATATGTTAAACTAATGATTTGAAGCATATCGATATCGAATGCTAAATGTGTATATACAAGCAAATCGACTTTATACCTAAATATAAGATTACGGAATTCTTCTAAATGTACTGCCGTTATGCCGCCATGGCTTTACGCCAACTTCCGTTCGTTAAAGAAGGTTTATTAAATAAAATATGTTAAACTAATGATTTGAAACATTTCGATATCGATTGCTTAATGTGTTTATATAAGAAAAGCGACTTTATACATAAATATAAGATTACGGAATTCTTCTAAATGCACTGCCGTTATGCCGCTATGGCTTTAAGCCAACTTCCGTTCGTTAAGGAATGATTTGAAGCATATCGATATCGATTGCTTAATGCATATATACAAGAAAATCGACTTTATACCTAAATATAAGATTATATAATTTTTCTAAATGCACTGCCGTTATGCCGTTAAGGCTTTTGTAAACTTCAGCAAAATAAAGATGTTTAATTAACTGAAATTTGGTAAACTAATGATTTGAAGCATTTCGATATCGCTTGCTTAAAGTGTATATAAAAGAAAATCGAATTTATATCTAAACATAAGATTACGGAATACTTCCAAATGTACTGTCGTTATGCCGCTATGGCTTTATATCACCTTCAATACGTTAAAGAAGGTTAATTAACTTAAATATGTTAAACTAATGATTTGAAGCATCTCGATTTCGATTGCTAAATGTGTATATACAAGAAAATCGACTTTATACCTAAATATAAGCTAACGGAATTCTCCTACATGCACTGCCGTTATGCCGCCATGGCTTTATGCCAACTTCAGTTCGTTAAAGAAGGTTTATTAGCTTAAATATGTTAAACTAATGAGTTGAAGCATCTCGATATCGATTGCTAAATGTGTTTATATACAAAATCGACTTTATACCTAAATATAAGTTTACGGAATTCTTCGAAATGCACTGCCGTTATGGCTTTATGTTAGCTTCAGTAAGATAAAGAAGGTTAATTAACTTAAATATGCTAAACCAGTTGTTTGAAGCATTTCGATTTCGATTGCAAAATGTGTATATACAAGAAAATCGACTTTATACCGAAATATAAGATTACGGAAATCTTCTACATGCACTGCCGTTTTGCCGCCGTGGCTTTATGCCAACATCCGTTCGTTAAAGAAGGTTTATTAACTTAAATATGTTAAACTAATGATTTGAAACATTTCGATATCGATTGCTTAATGTGTATATACAAGAAAATCGACTTTATACCTAAATATAAGATGACGGACTTCTTCTAAATGCACTGCCGTTATGGCTTTACGTTAACTTCAGTTCGCTAAAGAAGGTTTATTAACTTAAATATGTTAAACCAGTTATTTGAAGCATTTCGATACCGATTGCTAAATGCGTATATACAACAAAATCGACTTTATACCTAAATATAAGATTACGGAATTCTTCTTAATGCACTGCCGTAATGCCGCCATTGCTTTATGCCAACTTCAGTTCGTTAAAGAACGTAAATATTTTAAACTAATGATTTGAAGCATTTCGATTTCGATTGCTATATGTATATATACAAGAAAATCGACTTTATACATAAATATAAGATTACGGAATTTTTCTACATGCACTGCCGTTATGCCGCCATGGCTTTATGTTAACTTCAGTGCGTTAAAGAAGCTTTATTAACTTAAATATATTAAACTAATGATTTGAAGCATTTCGATATAGATTGCTCAATGAGTATATACAAGAAAGTCGACTTTATACCTAAATATAAGATTACGGAATTCATCGAAATACTCTCTCGTTATGCCGTTATGGCTTTATATCACCTTCATTACGTTAAGGAAGGTTAATTAACTTAAATATGTTATATTAATGATTTGAAGATTTTCGATATCGATTGCTAAATGTGTA
>JAPZAG010003472.1:0-10327 GCA_027475135.1 Bactrocera correcta | reverse complement strand
TCAAGCTCAACCCTTTTGGGGATGTTTTCTCGTGGTGGCTAAATTTACCGACTGTGGTGCCAAAGATACCTTGGCGTTTAAGTCAGCAAGTCCGGTTTTAACATCGTGGCGAAGGAAGCTCTCATAGGTGCCCTCCAAGCGCTCATAGAAGGCATCTTAGGTCACATCGTCCTTCTCTTCTGTCGGGGCGTGGGTGCAAATCAGTAATAGGTTGAAGAACCTCGCTTTTCTGCGGATTGTCGCTAGACGTTGATTCACCAGAGTGAATGATGGCACTCAGGGTGTATATGGCCACTGTAGTAAATGCCGCGAGGACCTAATCGCCGCAGTCCTTGTCCCATCCATCGCATTTCTTGGACAGCGGTGATGTCAGCCTCTATTTTCACGATGACGTCAACCAGGTGGGCAGCGGCACCTTTCCTATTAAGAGACTGGACATTCCAGATGCATAACATCAAATCGTAGTCCTTATTTCGTTTTCCAGGGTCGTCATCAAAAGGGCTGTCTCTCATCCGAGGCTGTTACTGTTCTTTCATTGGTATGATTTTTTACGTGACGGGTCCCAAACCCAACGCACAACCGTGTGTTTCGCCTTCTTACTTTAGCTCGCCTTCAATCGGATGTTCTTAGGCTACACAGAGGATACTTGGTCAAAGACCGGAAATCGTGAGCTGCTTAAGTCATATGTAAAAAAATCGTTTCTGGCCACTCTCAAGTGAATGGCGATTAGAGAACTTTCCTCACTTGCGTGAACTTTTACACACGATTCCATCCTCTTTAACTATCATATACTTAATGTAAATACGAGTCGAAATTCCAGTTGACTTTAACCGCATAAATCGGTCAATTCTAAAGGATTCCACAGATTTACGGAAAACGGTAACAAAGTATATTATATCTACGAATTTACCGGATATGTTCCCAATTAAATTAGTGTCATTAAGACCAAAAGCGAATATTTTTTCTGTAAAAACTCATTTCAATTTTACAGAGTGGGTAATTTGCGAGGCACACGGCAAATTGAAATCCCCCAGAACGATTATCTGAATTACTTGTTTCTGAAATAACACTATTATCAAATAAACATCCTGCTTTCTTCCGATTCGGTAGGTAGGTAGAATAATAAATAAATAAAGTAACTTTTAACACAAACGTTAATGCAGTTAAATTCGAATGGGTTTGCATAAGAAACGAGGATTTCCTCAAATGAATTAGAAGAAAGTACTGCAAATAGAGCACCTGTTCCGATGCTGTTCAGACGATGAACATAAATTAAAATTACAATTGAGCTCATCGTGTCTTAAGACCTCTAACATTTTGATAGCAAATGCTCACCAAATTAACTTCACTCAGTGTTTTTATTCCGCTGCGTTTTTCGGTATTTTAATACTTTTTTCACAGTAGAGTTTCTGCGTTTAAGCACGAATTCGATACAGACGCACCCGGTGGATGGAATGAGCTTTTCTAAGGCTTTTGAATGATTTCGAAAGTACAGTATATTTTTCTAGACGATATGCTTCTATTATAGCTGAAATTAATTTTAGCATCATTAATTTTTAAATACGACGAAATGTAAGACTTTATGTCATTAAAAAGCATATGTATTTATTTGGTTTAAGGCTAACCAGTAGCTTTACATTTTTATATTCACTGTGACTCAGCTTGTGGCAGCCGTAGTCATAAATACTTTCCGTTGAGATATCACTATGAAATTTTCACAAAAAATCTAAAAAAAATATTTCAAATATATAGTAAGAAATTAGCCTCATTGGACAACTACATCTCATAGCTCCCCTAACACAGTAAATGCATTTATCGTGCATGGCGATGCTGCGCAAAAATATAATACTTCTCATGGCAGCGGAGCACCAAAAATTTAAATAAGCCTTTGAAAAAATATTTAAGAAATTGGGAAAGCGGTTAAATATGATTTTTAGTTAAATTTTTCCCCCCTCCAACCCATATGCTTCACTTTGGAATAATATCATACCGAACAACTAAGGAAAAGCTAAGTTGGGGTAAGCTTTTTTTTATAACCGCACGTTTTATACTCTCGCAACTTGCAAGGATTACAGCCAGGGAAGTACCTTCAAGGACATAAGGCTTGTTAGTTACTTGGGGTCTAGGGCAGTGGTCGGCATTTCTTAGCACAAATGTGCAAACTAACTTTACACGTACGCTTACGCTCTAGCGTTCAGTCGTTGTCGAGCCATCAACGAATTAACATCACGCAAGACTATAGCGCAAAACCAAATATGCCCTTCGAGAAATATTCTATGATTCTAATGCCTTTCGTGCCATGCAATGCCTTTTATGTTCCAAGTCTTTTAAAGATAATAGGGAAAATAGCCTTAAAAGATATTTTGTTAATTTTCATTATACTATTAATTATTTAGATGAAAAAGAACGAAAATGTCTTCTTAAAAAAGAAATATATATTTTTTTGCAAAAATATCTGATTGGTTACGTAAAAACGAATACTAATATTATAGAGAACGTATTAACCCATTTACAACCATTGTACTCGCTTGTGTACAGAAAATCCGTCAAGTTTAGGCATGTGGCGTAACTCAATGCTAAGTATTTGCATACAAATTTTTGATCATATGTATAGTTTTCTTCCTAGAAACAACAAAAAAATACATTCGCTTCACGCGAATTCATAACGGCACTTTTTGTGGCGTCAACTTCTGTGCGGTTTTTTCATATTGTGTGATTTTGTTCCTTTAGTCATTATTTTGCTGTTGATGAGCTATTATCTCTCAGTTGTTAGTTTTAAAATTGTGTGTTGTGTGAGATAAGACTAAAGAGATCAATTTTACAAAAAAACCCATTTGATAAACCTATTCTTATTTGAGGTATGTGCCTTTTAAAAGTTGTGTACCCGCTTAGGTACAATGGCAAAATGTGTAGGTAAAATAAAAAATTGTATCTTTTGGTTAGGATGGCTATTTCCACTTCTTGTTTTTACGGAAAGAGTTATAAACAACTTTCACAGGCTTTAGCTGACATCGCGGATGATGATGAGGCAGATAACGTCGATATCGTTATGATTCCTCCTGATGTCGATGTCAATACTGACGAAGAGGAAGGTGATGAAGATAACATAAATGAAATGAACTTGCCTGGTGACGTTGCCGGATGCGTTGAAGTATTCAATAACAGCATAAACTTTGACAGTGAAGATGAAATACCGCTTGCACAGCTACAAAGAATGGGTGCTGAAATACGTTCTGTAAGCCCTATTTGGAACAACGAAGCATGCAACTTGACAATGGATTCGACTACTATATATATAGAAAATAAGATGAAAATAAAAATGGATTTGGATGGTAAAAGTCCCGTTGAAGTATTTGAGACACTGTTTGATAAAGATGTTGTACAACTGATCATAGAACAAACGCATTTGTATGCTTCTCAAAAAAATTCGCATAAATTTAAATTCGACGAAGATGATCTAAAAGTCTTTTTAGGCATTTTATTTTACTCTGGTTACCATTCAATGCCGAGAGAATCTATGTACTGGCAATTGGATGAAGACACGTTATCACCTCTTGTAAGCAATAACATTTCTAAAAACAGATTTTTGGAAATAAAACGCCACATTCATTTTACAAACAATAATGAAATTGACAAGTCTGATAAAATGGCAAAAACTCGCCCACTGTCGAATCTATTATGCGAAAAGTTTCAAAGGTGGGGTTTTATGCACGAAAAGCTTTCAATTGACGAGGCAATGGTAAAATATTTTGGCCATCATTCAGCGAAACAATTCATCAAAGGAAAGCCCGTAAGATTCGGATTTAAAAATTGGATGCTGACCAGTAGCTGTGGGTACTTGTACCAATTTGATACTTACTGTGGTGCTAAAAATGTTGATAGTGATACAAGACATCTTCCCCTTGGGTCTCGAGTTGTGTTTGATCTAATAAAAACCATAAATAACCCAAGCGATCATATTATCTATTTTGACAATTTTTTCACAAGTCATGAACTTCTACGTATATTGCGTGAGAAAAACTTCAAAACCGTAGGAACAACAAGAGAAAATAGAACTAAAAAATGTCTTTTGAATTCAAATAAATATTTCCAAAAACAAGCAAGAGGATATTTCGAGATCAAATACGACCACAATAATAAAATATTGTTTGTCAAGTGGAATGACAATAATGTCGTAACTATGGGAACTAATTTTGATACGGTTGAACCATTGAAATACGTAAAGCGTTGGTCAAAACTGGAACAAAAAAAGATAAGTATACCTCAGCCAAATTTACTTTCAAATTACAACCACGGTATGGGCGGTGTTGATCTACATGATCAAGCCGTAAATGCATACAAAATTGGGATTCGAGGCAAAAAATGGTGGTGGCCGCTGTTTACTTCGATGATGTGCTCCAACGCTTGGAAGCTGTACAAAGACGTGAATAATAGTACCAAAGATTTGCTTGAGTTTCAACGTGATATTACGCGATACTACCTACGACACTACACATTGAAAAGATATTCTAAGCGCGCGTTAGCTCCAAATGTTTCTACAGCTGGAGGAGCACATTTTCCAAAGAGAATCCTCAAGCCTCTTAGGTGCAGAGTCTGTCATAAACGAATCAGGTGGATTTGCGAGCTATGTGGTACTGCTTTGTGCGTGGAACGCGACTGTTTTAAAATAGCCCACTCATAAATATTTATACACTTTTGACCATTGTACTCGTGTGGGTACAGCAAAATTTTCGTATATGTAAGAAAAAAAAAAAAAATTTTTTTTTGTTCATCTCTGCGATGGTATAAATCAATAAAAAACTGAAAATTTTAAATAAACTTATTTTTTGACACCTTGGTTGTAAATGGGTTAATGGAAACCTGAAGACACAGCTATCAAGTTCCATTAGTTTGGAAATTGTTAGGCAGGGTAGGCTGTTTACCGATGGAGTCTTTAATAAAGAAATGTGTAGTGAAGTTTTGCAAAAACCTAGTTATAATCAAACACTTATAGATAAACTTCCTGTATCATCTAAAAGTGTAGCGCGGCGCACCGATCAAATAGGAGCTCGTATTGAATGTGAAATAAAGGAAAAAATTGAAAATTGTAAATACTTTTCTCTTTGTTTAGATGAAAGCACAGACCTTAATGACCTATCTCAATTAGCTTCATGCGTACGCTGCCTAAATACTAATTGTGATATACATATTTGAAAACGTATATTCTCTAGAACCTGTAACGCTGTACCCGCCGGAGGAAGCAGAGGAAGACCTCCACTCCGTCGGAAGGACCAAGTAGAGAAGGACCTGGCTTCGCTTGGGAAATCCAATTGGCGCCACGTAGCGAAAAGAAGAACGACTGGCGCGCGGTTGTTAACTCGGCTATAATCGCGTAAGTGGTGTCTACGCCACTGAGTGGCGGGATCACGCTCGCATTTTCACAATTTGTCATCCACAGATGCCCCTTTTCTTCTGGGAATCTCTGTGACAAACTAGAGTTTTATATCTTAATTTAGTGCTTAGTTATTACAGTACTTTAAATGTTTTCGGTTAATGGTGTTTGTGGGGGTGACAGTGGCCCAATTACTCCCATCTAAGAACTTTTTGCATGTGAACATATATACCAAGTTTATCCAAGATATCTCCATATTTATTCAAGTTACAGACAGACAGTAACTCGGATTTCAACTTTTCTCGTCATCTTAATCATTTACATTGAAATAACCCTATATTTATCTCGATTAGTTTAATGTGATATGTACTACCTTTAGATGAACAAAGCAATTATACTCTTTGGCAACATGTTGCAAGAGTTTCCTGCAAATTAAATTTTTACTCTGATCCAACGGCTTGAAGTCTTGTAATTTCGGATGCCAATTTGAGATTTGAAAACAGTTTTCTAGCCATATTACCATCGTTGGATGATCCTCTACCTCCATCTCTAGGCTTGGCTACTATAACAAAACTACATTTCTTTGAAGATCCAAAATGATATATCTCCTGTATTGTCTAATAAACTTTGCAACTCGATTTCAGCATCAGATTTATTTACAGAAATATTTTTTGGATATAATTCTGTTTTTTTTTTGCATTTACCATTCTTTGTTAGCTTGGAAATTATTGAAAAGATATTTTACTATTTTGGAGCAAATATTGGCTTCTAGACATGTCTCCATCATGAGTGAAAAAACTTCGTTGGAATCTGCTGCCAGAAAGTTTAGCATTTAAGGTTTATTGCGCAATGCGGAAATAGCACCTTATCTGTTTCGGTCAGATGCTATGTGTCATCGCTACCTGTATCCTCGATGGATTTCAATACAATTAGCACCTTTAAGACAATCATATATGTATTGGAGAATTGAATCGAATCATCTTTGAGAATGACATAAAAAATAAAAAAAACCTCAACATAATTACAATTGTTCAGTCTTAGTTAATTTCATAAGATAAGATTTAAACGTTTAACTTCAAAATCCATTAAAAACAGTTTAAATTTTTTGGATTCAACAATTACGGACCTATTTGAAATGCGCACCTGATTCGAAATATTTCACTTAAGCTCAATTTCATGCTATTAAATTTATTTTTTTAAAGTATGTATCGTTAGATTTTCAGTGAAAATCGGTTTACAAAAAAGAAGATTGGAAAGGCCTCATTATTCGACAGACAGGGCGACTTTTTCATGTTTCCAAAAATACAAAAAAACCTTAAAGGGTCGTCGTTTTATACGTACAGGATAGATGAAAAATTACTGAAAGATCTAATACTATGTTCGGACCGACATTGAAAACATTTTCAAAACACATTTGTGGCTTGTGGAATCTAAGTCGTTCGGACCGACAATGTGTGGTTTTGATGAGTTTTTTTACTGACAACTATCAATAGGGAAATTCTCTTGCTCTTGCGTGCAATCTTGTGATGACACAAAATGCAAAAATCCTAAACCGAAATATGCAAAGCCAAGAGAGCACCCAATCCAGAATCTAGTTTTATATGACGGCACGAAAATAAACATGGCTTTTGGTCTGACATATTTTACAGCCATTGCAAATAAATTTTTGCGTGTGTTTGGTTTGCCGCTGCACCAAGAAGAAAATCTGCAATTCGTGCACCGTGTAAGGGTTTTTCAAGAGCAAGAAAATACCCGTAATATGGCAATATCAAGTGACAGCTGTATTTATATATGGAATGTAAACAAATATCAAGTGAAAATTTAGGGCTGGCAATATGTGTCTGCCAATAAAATCGATTAAACTAAAGCAGGCACCGATTATAATGAGTGGAATGTAAGTTTTCAAGTAGTTTTCAGCGAAAACTGGTTTTCAATTTGTTTTCGTTTGACAGATTTTACATGGACAAAAACACAAGTTTTGGGGCGAAAACCAGTTTTCCCCACGAAAACTAGTTTTCATTGTCGGTCCGAACATAGTACAAAGGCTATCACAAAGATCCCTTTTTAAAGACAACAAGAAATAAGAAACTAGTAAAAGTATTTACCTTTTGGTTTTCATAGCCGCTAAATGTTTGAATGTGCAATATATTTTTCTATTCCTTGTATATAAAAAATTATTAAAAAATCACATCTATATGGTGCACTTTGGATCCACTTTTGAGAAAAATACAAAATCATCTAATTCAAAATGTGAAATGAGTCTATTGAAATGCAAACCAAACAAATTGCAATTTCATACAAATAGAATATTCCCCCACCGATGGTTAGTGTGGACACACCGATGGTGTAGATTGGAAATCGAGCACATGTTGGTGGCAAACAGTTTTGATTTAAAAATCTTCCACTTGGGAGAACTTGAGAGGCGCAACAATTCACAGCAAATCAAAGACAATCAAGAATCAACAGCAAACCAATCGACGAGGAAAAAGCAGCAAGTTGCATACGCATGAGTATGTGTATCTACATACATATGTATAGTATGCGTGAATGTGTTTGTGCGGTATTCTCTATGTTGCACAGTGGATGGAGCTGAGCATTGGTGTGTGTGCATGAGTTAAGTTAGGTGTATACGTGTTTGTGCACCGCAATCAAGAAGCAATCGACACCAGAACAATGAGTGCAACGGCAGCAGCGCCGCCAACTGCGGCAACGAGTTAGCATAAGCCAGATGCTGCAACAACATGCGCCAAGCAGAGAGCAGAGCAATTTAACAAGAAAATGGAAATTTATCGCTACCAAGTCAACCAGACAAGCAAGCATTAAACCACAAGTGAGAGCAGAAGAAGCGTGCATAACGATTGGGAGGCCAGGGCGATTCTTGCACAAGTACAATTGCAATGCTGCGGCTTTGTGCGCTTTTCATTGCTTTGGCTGCTGCTCGGGTTTAATTCTTCAGCTAAATGCGCCGAAAACGCTTCGAATTGCTCCCGAATGTGCAGCAACGCAGCTTACACAGCTATGCAAATCCAAATGGTTGCATACACACACTTACATATGCACATGCAGTGAGGAAGTATAAGCACATAATAAGCGCATTGTTGTTGCTAGCATTGTTCATGTTGTTCAAGAAGCGAAGACAAGGAAAAGCAATCAATGTTCAACGTTGCTGCTTCGGATGAGAGTGGTAGGTGGTGTGTGGCGTCGGACTACTGCAGCTATGAGTTCCAATTGTCAATAAGACCCAAATACACATTTGTTCTGTAGGTATGATAACAAAAGATACCAATTGACTCTGCGATATGAGGCAAAGGGAGCGAATTCGTAAGCGAAACAAGACTGCAGAGGGATTAGTGTAGTAGGGGAAGCGGAAGCTCGGAGTTTGAGTTTGATAAAGTTCATTGCTGTGCTGCACTCACACTTCACCAACGCGTGGGACGAAAAATGGTATTGCCACGATAAAGCCCAGCTGCGTCTGTGTCGAATGCTCAGCGATTGACGGCGTAAACTGCAATCGAGTTTCGGGTGTCTCCCACAATTTGAACCAAACAACTGTGAATCGCCGCATACTTCTCTTCTTATTTTTTTGTTTCCTTTCTGCTAAAGATTTTCTAAAGAAAAGATTCCGTTGAAATCTCGTCGGTGCTGACTGAATTGCGCTTCGCCATTGTACTTAGTGAACACTCTCACTTTTGTTCAGCTGTAAACTTTGTTGACGTGCTGCTTTGTAATATCTTCCTTTAAGTTTTTCCCAATCGGTATTACGTAATTTAATGTTTAGCTTCCAAATAAATTAAAACAAAACTTTAATTAGTATATTGATATATTTTTGTGCACCTAACGGTTGTTTGTATCACCTAAGACTAATGGATATACAGGCAGGGTATATTCTATACTATATAAATGATTAGCATGACTAGACGAGTTGAAATTCTCATGTCTACCGGACAACAACAACGCCTACTTCCCATATAACACAATTTTAGATTCCACTAGATTCGTTCAGTTTTCAGTATGCCAATCAAGAAGGGTTACACATAACGAGATACAACTTTGCACGAATAATGTCTTTAGTCTGTGCCACCCTATGACCAAAAATTGTTTACATCCAATAGAAACTGTTCGAGCCCCTAGGTACCGAGTATTTGAACCCGGTACCTATAAAACTTTTGATCGAAAATGTCGGTCAATGTATATGTATAACTAAAACTAAAGGATAATCCTTCTGTTATAACGGTATAACTGTATGTTGAAAATGGGTTGAATCAAACCAATACTTCCCTTAGTCCCCATATAATTTATATACACATTTTCGAACATCGGGATGACTTTGTGCTGAATATACCGGGCAATATGTGAGCATTCTCAATGAAAATGAGCAGGGGTGTTTTACTCACAACAGAGTATCTTTGTGCGTAATATAGATAAATTTGAGCGGAAGCTTGGCCTAATTCCTATATAACTAATTCCAGCATTTTCGAACATGCGACTGACTTTACTCTGTAAGATTCGTTTTACACCTTATGGTATTTCCTTAGCTTTGGTTCTTGCAAGTTGCAAAAGTATAAAATGTTCGGTTGCACCTGAACTTAGCTCTTGTGGGGCTATAATAAAGAACTGCTCTTCAATTAATGAGACATTAAGAAATAGTTCTCTGATATAATTATTTGCTCGCTTAATTTTTATAATAAAACGTAATTTTTCTTAAAAATATGAGTTCACACGGGATAAGGAACAAGCTTTGCAAGAATCTTATCTAAGTTCGCTATCCTTCGAAAAATAAATGACGGATGATATCATTGATGTAAAATGATGATTTGATTTAATTCATGCAAAGACGCTTATGTCTTTTATTTTATTTATTTTTTTTTTTTGTGACGACACTGTTAAATTAGCTTTATTAAAACTAGAGGTGCATTAAAGAGTGATATTCGGAGAATTTTGTATAAATAGACTCAT
>JAPZAG010003471.1:0-10342 GCA_027475135.1 Bactrocera correcta | reverse complement strand
AAAAAAGGGGTTTTGGGGGGGGCCCTTTTTTAGGGGGTTTTTTTCGCCAAAAAGTCGCGCCGAACATTTTAAGGGGCTTACGGGTGAAAAGACAATTTTTGTTTTTCCCCAAAATTTTCTTTTTTCCCCAAATTAAACTTGCAGGTAATATTCCCATTGACCGTTCTTCCCTGTGGCAAGAACTCATGATGCACCACGCCCCTGGAATCGAAGAAAACTGTCAGTTACGATTCGCGATACTTTTTAACACACCTCGTAGTATTATTAAAATTATTTGATTTTATGCTTTGAGATAATTTTAAGCACAGAACTTATCATCACTGCGAGACATTTTTTTTGAGGGCCCCCTTGGAGATCGGCTGCGAGATCAAAAGAACCCACAAACTTTCGAAATAAATCACGAATTTTTAAAGCATATACTTATGTACGTACTTTAATATAAAAAGTAAAGTTTCTGAAGAAAAATAATAAACATTTCACCATCTAGGACGACACTAACAAATTTTTATCCACCGCTGCAATTATTCCTGCCTTCTTTTTTGTATGTTTTTTACCGGGCAGATTCGACTATAGATCAGATCCACAGACTGGTAGGTCTTTATATGGCGAATTATTGAGAGAACATGAAGAAAAAATAAGATTTAAGAAAATGCAAAAAAACGACCCTATTACGATACTAAAACTGTTTTTTTTTTCTTCTTTTTTATTACGAAATAATATATACAGCCATGGACATATAAATAGCACACATCTGAATCCCATATTAATTCTAATTTCTTTAATCCTAAAGTAGCTGAACAATAAAAATTTGGTATGTATCTACTTGTCACTGTTATGAGGCTCATTTCTCTGCACAAAAATACTGTTTATTTTCTATTAAATTTTGTACGCGACAATTTTATTGTGTTATAGTGTTGATTTGAGGTGGACACATAAATAGCACATTTTTAAGTTCGTAATTTTTTGTTTTGAATTTTGTGTGAGGTTTTCGCATATTTTTAATTTTATTCTGCGAATATATAAATATTTCATGGATATTTATTAAAATGAGAAGGAAAAAACATTCCACCCCTGGAAAAGGGAGTCCTTATGTCCAATATGAGAAAAAAAGGAAAAGATCCTGCCAAAATTGCTAAAATACTACATTGCTCTCCAAACTTTATAAAATGCTCTTTATGCAACAAAACAGACCCAAACCTTGTGTCAATAAAAAGATACCAAGAAAACCGGGTACCACGTAAAACCGATATTGATGTTGACAAAAATATAGTACGGAAGAGCAAAGCGGATCCTTTTAAGTAAAACCAGAGAAATTATGATCGAAATTAATGACGAATATGGTGCGACGTGTCCAGAAAGTTTGTACGAAGACGACTCAACTTGTCTCAATTTTTTGGGTACAAATTCCCTAGTAAGAAACCACTCCTGTCAAAACGCCACATCAAAATTCGACTGGCATTTGGAAACGCCCAGAGGGACAAACCAGCACAATTTTGGAAGAACGTGTTTTTGAGCGACAAAAGCAAGACAAATAGGAAGGTTCCAGTTAGAAAAACATTTTTACGTCGTTCACAAGGTCAATCCTTAAACCTAGGTATATCAAGAAATCCAAATCGGTGGAAGTATCATGGTCTGGGCCGTGTTTTCATGGCATGGCATCGTGCCAGTTGTTCGAAAAATATGGCAAAATGAACCAATTTTAGTATTTGGATATACTGAAAAATAAAATGGAGCCATTTGTTTTTCAATCTATGCCCATAAACTGGACATTTATGCAAGACAATAATACGAAGCACACCGCAAAGATAGTAAAGTATGGTCTCGGCAAAGAAAAGTTTAGGGAAAATATGAGTGGCCTGTACAAAATCCAAATCTAAAACTAATAGGAAATATTTTGGAATGGTATAAAGTTAAAAATAGCAAGCAAAAAATTCAAAAATTTTGATGATTTATGGGCTGGAATTGAGGAGCCTTGGTATTCAATCCCAAAGGAACGATGTCAAGAACTGGTGGACAGCATGCAGCGAAGATGTGAGCGGATGCTTAAAAATTATGGATTTAGTACAAAATACTAATGAAATGAACAATCTCTTGCAATTTTTTAAAAATTTTTATAAATTTTTGTACCTTTTTTAACCCCTTTTCAGATTGTGCTATTTATGTGCCCCAGCTGTCAGATAAGATATTGGCGTTTTCGTCCTTTTTTTGGCGATAGTAAAATATTTATTGTTTTAGTATTTTAGTTATATTAAAGTGAATAATTTTTAAAATAAAAAGCATTCCTTTTTAAATACCCTAAGTGATAAACTTAAGCAATAAATAAATGTTTTTTATTTGATGACCAAGTGTGCTCTTTATGTGTCCATGGCTGTAGATAAGATCATGAAAAAATAGCTTTGTGTAACTTTTTTAGCTACCGGAGCATGTTTTGCATTTTCTGAGCAAATTTTTAGTATTGTATATATGGTTTATATCATGGAAGAGTACAGATTTTCATGAATATAAAAGAAAATTTGTTTTTTTTTTCACTTGATATTTCTTTTTCTTTTTATTGATATTACGTCAATAAAAGAGGAAAAGTTAAATATTTTAAAATATAAATGCAATTTTTGTGTAATATACATAAGAAGATAAGTTTTCGCAAAATTTCGTAAAGGATAAAAATAAAAATTCCAAAAACTATTATTTGAAATTTGCAAATAAATTTTCAGGTTATGTGAAAAGAGTCTGTATGCAAAACTTATAGATCTTTTCATTACCTACATCATTGTAATATAACTTTTTGCTATAACACTAATAGTTTTGCCGGAAATAGAGATAAACCGTTTTTAACACCTAATAATTCAAACATGTCTCTCCCTTTCCTACGTTTTTCCGACATCAGAACGCCTGTAAATTAATTTTTCTTTTTTGTTTGCTACTTTATTTTTCGTTTTCGATGGTTTTAATCCTATTATGATTTTTGATGTGTTCAAAAATTATGTACCTTTGCATATATCGTTTTAGGTATTTTACTTTTAATAGTATAAGCTATCAAAATATGAAAAGGAAATGGTTTTGTTTTTGTTTTTAGTGTCACACTATGTCTATACCTAGAGCTATAAAGCTCTCGACCTCATGCAAAGTACGGCAGATGAGTTGGTATAATGTAGTTGCTATGGTTTGGTATTTGCTACTCTTTATTAGGTCGAATCCCACTATCACTAGCATCAATTAATGAAGCTCGCATTATGACTTTTTATGAGCTTTTCGAACTTAATAATAACTAATATTTCCTGAACTGGGATTCCCTCGAGAACGCCCAAAATATTTACAGCGGTTTTAGCGAGGTTAGCCCTTTTGTGAGGTATCTTTGGTCTCTGCATAATTATGCACCAAAACAGAGAGTCCATGCATGACTGATACTTTATATTTTAAGTTCGGAAATTTTATGAAAATATTAACTGTGAGCCTCCTAACAGGAATAGTGCTATAGTTATTTAAAAAAAACTAGTCTCACAACTAAAATCTTGAATCTAAAGAAGGTATTCTAGTCTAGAAATTTAAAAAAATGTAATTTTTTTTATATTTTTAATGTTTAACTATTCAAAGAATATGTGTACAAACGGATTTTTCAAAATTCAAATTATTTTCTGAGATATAGGCATTTTTCTGACCCGGCATCCAAACTGGTCGGTCGGAATGCGAAACTTTATGCGCGTTTTTCTCAAAACTGACTTTTTCGGAAAGATGCCCACGATTTCTCAGGTTCTACTGGACCAATTTACTTGAAATTTTTATAGAGAGTAAGCTTGTCTATGGTTAGAACTAGCCCCATTCCAAAATTTATATTTTTATTATTTTTAAAAAATTTGAAATAGTCAGGAAACGTGATCAAAAAAAACAAAATTTTTTTTCAGGCAGTCGCCATTTTGTGAAATGAAAATGTTTCCCACTTTTCCGTAGTTCCGACCATTGTGACATTATTCTAGATTAATAATATATATGTTTTTTTTTGGTTTCAGATAACAAGGAGGGTTGAAATCATGGGCATGGTGACGTAGAGACGTTTAGAGACCCCCATTTCGTCAGCTCATAATTTTTGAATTTTTTTACTTTTTAATTTTTTTCTCTACTCTTCTAAAATTAACAAATAACTAATAAAAAAATGGATAGTAAAAATATTAATTGCCTTTGAAACTTATTTAAAAATTACCTGAAATTCATGCTTCTAGACTAGAATACCGCCTAAATAAATCTGAACTCCAAGTTACTTCATTTCCAGCGTAAATTCAGTTTTTCGTCCTTCACCTACATCAAAGGTGTTCCGTGATCTTCGAGGACTCTGACTATTTTTATCTTAATCTAACACTCATTGAAGGGACTCTTAACCCATTTGAGTCTTTTTAACTCAGAGGATCGAAAACCTATAGAAACTATTACGTTATCATTTTAAGATCTCATGTTGGTCACAAGGCTAATTGCAAGTGATGTGGTGGACGCTATTAAACATAAACTTGAGCACATGCTAAGGGTTCTATTTGGAGCTAAGAAAATTGAAAACAGTTTTGACGTTATTTTTTTGAAATTATTTTCTCAAGGATTAAATATTAAGGTCATTCTTTAAACTTCAGTGGCAAAAATTCCGGCCTTTTAGGTTTTAAATTCATTAATTCGCACTTCTTCTTTCCTTATGAGTACTTTTTTCTCTGCTTACATACTGTTGCAATCGCCTGTTTCGTCCTTTTCGCACAAATTTGTTTTTTTCTTGCATCATGCGAAATCTCCTCAAGAATTTACACATCGTTAGCTTCAAATTACAGCAATAAAATCATACTAAAACGCATAATTTAATGTCTGTAGCATTACAAAAAAACAAAAGAGAATAATTCTTTCTATTTGCTTTGCTTTCTTGCGAAATTCCTCGGAAAAGGCGCTCAGGTCCCAACGAACGCAGCAAATTAAAAGCAAGACGAATAAGATTGCAACAATAAAAATGTACTGCTATAAAATCGATAAGAACAGCAGCAGCAGCATTGCTAAATGCCTGTGGCAATAAAAAAAGCTGAGCAACAACAATGTTGTCGTTGAAGCGTTGCGCTGGAGATTTGAGCGGCTGCTGCAAATCGGCTTCTAAAATAGCCACTTTTGTGTAAATAACAGCTTCGCTTACTTAAATTCTTAACATTTCTCTTTTTACGTTTTATTTTGGCAAATATTATTGTTGCAACTGCGCAACAGGCGACCTTTTGTGGCATCCTTTTACGATTTTTTGGAGAGTATAAATTTATAGTAATGTTGTTGTTTTAAAATTGTTGTTGAAAGCCGCTTTGGCTTGTTTTATGCTACGTTGTTCCTTTGACTTTTGGAATTTGAAAAGCTGAAAGAGTTGCCACATTTTTGTTTAATAAATTGCAGAAATATTTTAATTCTGAAACATTACAAAGTTTAATAAAGAACATAATTTGCGTAAATTTTTTTTGACAAAATTAATTAATAGATTGCCACCCATTAAAATTTTTTTTTTTCAAGATAAGTAATAATTGTTTTTAATTTAAAAGTTGCGAAATTAATCGGTTTCGAAGGGTTCACGTGGATGCCACCTTTTAAAAGTTTATAAAATAAAATGAAAAAGGAGTAAAACAAGGCAAATGCATATTAAGTAAATTAGGGTGTTATGAAGCTTATTTTCGAATAAAATTTTTTATGGGTTGCCACCAGTTTTTATGTAAAAACAATTAAAATTTATAAAAATTTTGATACTAACCAAAACTTTTAATAAACTCGACTTAGAGATAAAATATTAAATAAATTTCTTCGCAGGGAAACCCCAATGATTTAGAAAGATAAAAATGAGCAATTTGGTGGAGTACTAGTATATATTACCGATGGTAATTTGGAAATTAAATTGGAAATTATCAAAAAAATTAAAAACTTACCGTTAGATAGAAGCCTTTTAAACCTATTAGGTCACAAAGCACCAAAATCTGAAAAGAAATTAAAAAAAAAGAAAAAATTAGAAAAAATTTAAAAAAAAAAATTGAAAAAAATTATTAAAAATTTTTAACCAAAATTTGTTATAAATTAATTATATTTGTTTATTGGAGTCGAGCGGTTTATAATTGAAATTCACTTAAAAACTTGATGCGCCTAGTTATCAAACGCTCCCACTAATGTCGATAACTTTAATTGATTTCAGAAGCTTCCAATACCTATCACCAACGAGTTATATAGTAGGAAGGATAGCAGGAAATGGAACAGACAATAAATTAGTGCACCTAAATATTAGTGGAAGGCGTCTTAGGTTGAAAGAAGAACATCGTCGACATCACATCCTACTTTGCCATCCATACGTTAAAAAAATGAATCATTTCTGCGATTACGTTTGGCTTTTGGTTGCAATTAAGTGTAACTGAACACACTCGTTCGCAATAGGTTTGTATAACTTCTTGACTAGAACCATCGTAATCACGATCAGATTTCGCAATATGTTTGATTTGGGATGAGTCGTCTATCCATGAGCTACTCCTCCACAAGAAAGCTCTTAATTCGCACCCGTATTATCAACTAATGGAACGTCTAAAAGAAGCAATCATCAAGAATCGACCAGCTGTATCAATAAGAGGGAATTATGTTTCAATAGGACAATGCCAGGTTACACATAACAGAGATTCGCAGTGAAGCATGGTCGAGAGTTTAGGCATTCGTCTTATATTCCGAATTTGCTGCAAAATTATTAGGTTGTCAAAAAAGTCTTGCGGTATTTTTGCTAGTTAGCGTGAAAGCGGGTAGTTCTAGTTTTATTCGTCGCATGGGGTCATGCTATACCTTTTTGGAAAGCTCATTTCACCTCGCTTCATTTCGTTAATACCTGTTTGATTGATTTTCGTTTTTTTTTAAGTTTTATAGCGTCACAAACATGGAGCAAAATAAAGAGAAAATACGGCATATTTTACAGTACTACTACGATAAAGGCAAAAATGCATCTCAAGCCGCCAATAAAATTTGTGCAATTTATGGACGATACAGTTTCCATTTGCACCGCACAACGATGGTTTCAACGTTTTCGTTCTGGTGTAGAGGTGGTCGAAGATGCGCCACGCTCCGGGAGGCCTGTCGTCCAAAATTGCGATAAAATCGCTGAATTGGTCGAAAGAAACCGGCATAGTAGTCATCAAACCGTTATAAGCCATTTGAAGAAGCTTGGAGTAACTAACAAGCTCGATGTATGGGTGCCACACGACTGTTCCCGTATATGGCGACCGATTTTCCCAATGAAATAAAAACCTCAAAAGAATCTTGTGAAAATCGTCCGTACTACTTTTTTTCCAATGCGTGGGTATATGTGAAATATATTATACGTTATTATATTATCTGTAATTGCGAAAAGTTATTGAAAAAATCGTGAATATTTGACGTCAATCAGTCCTTTTTAACTATGGTAAATAACCCGTCACTTTAATGCAAAAATAATGGATTTCTTGGTTTAGTAACTTTATATATGCGGAGCTGGGTTCTAAAGAAAATTTCTAGTGAAATTTAATACATGATATACATGAATACATTCCGTATACATATCTTAAAGTGTTGAGCCCAGACTTGAAGGTATAACATTTCAAGCTAATCAACCTGTCATAAAAGTTTACAGAAAGACTCATTTATCACACCTTAAAAGAAAACAGCCTTTTACATGCATAGTACAATAAATGGTTGGATTTTCTTTAACGTACTCTTATGACTTATAACTTTTATAACTTAGAACATTACAAAAATCTAAAAAGTTATTGAGCGCATGCGGAAATTTTTGACTTAAGATTGAAAGTGTTATCATCGTGTTGGCAATAGATAGCTAGGCAGGGAATCTCCACATACCTTCTGAATCGACACAAAACGTTTTGGGTATCAAGTGGAGAGTTTCGCTTTTAGACCTGAATCTTTCTCAAAAACGAAAAGTGTAGTGGTTGCAACAAAATGCTTGATAACGTAGCTAAGAACCATACATTAATAAAACGCCTAATTACTGGTGATCAGACGTGGTTTCAAGATTATAACGTCGAAACTCTCCAGCAATTTAGCTTGCAATTTTCGCTAAATTGTTTGGATTATTTATTAAATTTTTTATTAGAATAACTCAAAAATTAAATTTTTGTACAGTCTGGTTCAAATTTGATCGATGGCAATTGAAACCAATGAAATTGGTTTTGAATATTTTCTTTAAAGAGATTAGATTTATCAATTTTTCGTGGTTTAAGACAGTTTACTATATCTAAGAGGGTAAGTTGAAAAAAATGAGCCGAAACGTAAAAATTAAAATTGTTTAAGGCATGAAGATCATCCAGTCGGGGTTTTTTAAAACCCAAAAGAAAGAAAAATTTGATTGGCATTTCTAAGGGTCAGAAATTTTTTTTAAAAGCGATAATAAATATTTCTATCGAGTATATTAGTGAAAACTTATTTTTTCAGTCCGGTCAATTTTGATCAAATGTTAAATTTATAATAAATATGGAAAGAAATGAGTGAAATATCTGAAGCCCATTTACAATCAGTGAGAGTAGTTTGACAACTTTAAAACAAAATAATTTCATTGATTTCAATTAAAACTTCATCGGACTTTCTACAAAATCAAGTGGGATATAATATAATAAACGTTAAATCAATTAGAAAATTATATGATATTATAAATTATATTGAATATGGCCATTGGTTTACTACTGCCTATCTTTTACTCCTTTCTCTTTCTCTTCAATGACATGTGAAATCTCTATCAATAAATTAAGTTGCTTGCACTTAATGCTTAAGAGACATTCCCCAATGCTCATTAAAGGAACTCTATGGCGTTCAGCACCGAAAATGTGAGGAATTTCCAAAATATTAAAAATATTTGATTGGCACTGTCATTTAAATACTCGACTGAATTTGCTACTGTAGTTAGCTAACGGCGTTTGACAGTTATGCTCTCATTTTGACACAGATTCGAAAACAGCTTTGCGGATTCGTTGCTAATCAAATCAAATGTTTGCTAATTTCGCATACAAATGTCAACAAGTGCCGAAGACGTTGTGGACACATGTTGCTGGCCGATAACAGTTTCAACACGTGTGGAGTGGAGTGTGAGTTAGAGTGTGTGGTTGTGTGTGTGAGAGATACCTTTCTTTGAGTGCAAATTAACATATCTACTTCTGGATTGAAGTCCTGATTTGCATAAAACTTGGAAATTTGTCTCAACAACGACAACTGAGAAACAATTTGCCACAAAATCACTTGCAACAACAAGCCGATGACATAACATAACATAAGAGCGCCGCACATAATTGTTATAAATTTGTTGAATTGCCAGCTGAGCTGCATTTATTAGATATTCTTACTACTGTCGTTTTTGCTGTTGTTGTTGTTAGTTGGCCATGTTATGCGTATCCTCTGCCGCCTTTGCTCCATACACCGGTGCTTGCAACATATTCAATTGATTAATTTAATCGATTCGATTAACATTTTCCGCCCATTTGGCAATATGTTGCCATTGGGCCGCAGCTGGAGCTGGATACGGAGTCGCAGCCATGAATTGTCATAAAATTTACATAAAAGGTAGGCTGGCTAAGCGCTGTTTGTTCTATCCATGGGATTGCGTTGTTCAGCCATTGAGGGCTGGGCGTGAGTGTGTCAGTTGTTTTGTAGTTGTATTTGGGGGCGTGTGGGCAGCTTAGCGATTATCCTTAAGCAGTGTGTGAGCTGTTTTCCAAAGTAATGCTTAGTAGGGCTATGTTGTCTAATAACTTTGCAGTTGTGGATACAATAAATACAGCATGGCATCTGTTTTGTTAGATATATGTGTAGGCTTTTATGGGAGTGTGAGGAATGAGCACCCTTGAAAAAGTTGAAGTTTAAATGACGTAAAATATGCTTTCACATGTTATTTCAACTGATATCAAAATTTACACATAATTACATGCTTTTGGAACTTTTGTAAAACAGTTTTCAGGTACTTAATATTTTTCTCATTTTTTTTTTTTTTAAATACTCTAATTACAGATTAAATGAATCTAAAGTTAAAATTTATCAATATCCTTGAGTTCTGAACGCGTTTATTATATATTTCAAGTTTGCCGGTGAGTACTATCTCATACTGCATTGGTTATCGTGATCATATCGCCTGATTTACCTTTGTGTAACTTCTGGCTATCAGAAAATTCTCATGAGACTTCGAGGACACCGTTTTGACTCAATTAGATAAAAAAGTGAATGAAGAACAGACGGAGAATTGGTTAAGTGCCTGCTGCTCCCAAGCTAATACCCTGCGTTGGTAATATTCATTAGTATTAAGAAACGCGTCGTTTTGTGAGGCTCTAAAAGTAAATTATTCGATTTT